>SZWC01000006.1:398197-459313 GCA_023375785.1 Penium margaritaceum | reverse complement strand
GTAGCCACACCGTGCTACTACTGACTGAAGGTCGTTGTACTTGCTAGTTGAGAACTGATATTCCCAAACCATTGTTTCCTCCCCTGACCGTTTGTGACTCGTGTTATGGTTGGTCAACGTTGACCACCCATATTGAAATTCTCTGGTCATGGTCAGTGACATATGCCTAGTTTGGATGTTTGGTGTGCATATTAGCCACAATGTGCCACTACGTATTGAAGTTATTTGTCCTTTCTAGTCCATGCATAGGGTTCCAAAACCATTGTCTCTCTCTCTGGCCATTCGTGACTCGTGTTATGAGTTGTCAATGTTGACCACACATAGTGGACTTCTTTGGTCATAGTCAGTGACGTATTCATCCTTTGGTTGGTCACTGTGTACGCTAGCCACACCGTGCCACTACTTGTTGAATTTCTTCATACTTGCTAGTTGATAACTAGTGTTCATAACCCATTGTTTCCCCCTCGGACCATTTGTGACTCGTGTGATAAGTTTTCAACGTTGACCACACACTGTGAAATTCCCTTGGTCATGGTTAGTGACATATGCTTGCTTTGGTTTGTCACTGTACATGGTTATCACAATGTGTCACTACGTATTGAATGTACTTGTGCTTTCTAGTCAATAGCCAGTGTTCCCAAACCAACGTTATCCCCTTTTGACTATCTGTGTCTCTTGTTGTGAGTTTTCAACGCTGACCACATGAAGTGAAATTCGTTGGTCATTGGCAGTGACATATGCATACTTTGGTTGGTCACTGTGCATGGTAGCCACGCTGTGCCACTACATATTGAAGGTAACTGTACATGCTACGTGATGACTATTATTCACAAACCATTGTCTTTGACTATGACCATTTGTGACTCGTGTTATGAGTTGTCAAAGTTATCGACACCTAGTGCCATCATTTGGTCATGGTCAGTGACATATGCCTACTTTGGTTGGTCATCATGCATGGTATCCACAGCATGCCACACCTTGTTGAAGTTCCTTGTGCTTGCTAGTTGATACCTGGTGTTCCCAAACCATTGTCTCCCCCTCTGACCATTTGTGACTCCTATTATGAGTTGTCAATGCTGACCCCACACAGCGGATTTCTTTGGTCAAAGATAGTACATATGCCTACTTTGGTCGGTCATTGTGCATGGTATCCATACCGTGCTTATACTGATTGAAGGTCTCTGTACTTGCTAGTTGAGAACTGATATTCACAGACCATTGTTTCCCCCTCTGACCGTTTGTGACTCGTGTTATGGTTGGTGAATGTTGACCACTTATGTTGTAATTCTTTCATCATGGTCACTGACATATGCCTAGTTTGGTTGTTTGGTGTTCATAATAGCCACACCGTGAAATTCTTTGTTCATGGTCAGTGACATATGCATACTTTGGTTGGTCACTGTGCATTGTAGCCACACTGTGCCACTTCATATTGAAGGTATTTGTACTTGCTAGTGGATAACTAGTATTCACAGACCATTATCTTCCACCCTGACAAATTGTGACTCGTGTTATGAGTTGTCAAAGTTTACCACACTTAGTGACATTATTAGGTCATGGTCAGTGACATATGCCTACTTTGGTTGGTCATCGTGCATGCTATCTACACCCTGCCACAACGTATTGAAGCTCCTTTTGCTTGCTATTTGATACTTGGTATTCCCAAAACATGGTTTTCCCCTCTGACCATTTGTGACTCGTATTATGAGTTGTCAACGTTGACCACACACAGCGGATTTCTTTGGTCAAAGGTAGTACATATGCCTACTTTGGTCGGTAGTTGTGCATGGTAGCTACACCGGGCTACTACTAACTGACGGTCGTTGTACTTGCTAGTTGAGAACTGATATTCCCATAGCATGTTTTCCTTCCCTGACCGTTTGTGACTCGTGTTATGGTTGGTCAACGTTGACCACCCATATTGAAATTCTCTGGTCATGGTCAGTGACATATGCCTACTTTGGTTGTCTGGTGTGCGTAGTAGCCACGCCGTGCTACTACGTATTGAAGTTCTTTGTCCTTTCTAGCCGATACATAGGGTGATCAAACCATTGTCCATCCCTCTGACCATTTGTGATTTGTGTTATGAGTTGTCAATGTTGACCACACATAGTGGACTTCTTCGATCATATTCAAGGACATATGCATCCGTTGGTTGGCCACTGTGCACGCTAGCCACAGCTTGCCACTACTTGTTGAAAATCTTTCTATCCGCTAGTTGATAACTAGTGTTCCCAACCCATGGTTTCCCCCACCGACCATTTGTGACTCGTGTTATGAGTTTTCAACGTTGACCACACTGTGTGAAATCCGTTTGGTCATGGTTAGTGACATATGCCTCCTTTTGTTTGTCACTGTACATGGTTACCATGCCGTGTCACAACGTATTGAAGGTCTCTGTGGTTTCTTATTGATAGCTAGTGTTCCCAAACCATTGTTACCCCCTCTGAATATGTGTGACTCGTGTTGTGAGTTGTCAACATTAACCACATGAAGTGAAAATTTTTGTTCATGGTCAGTGACATATGCGTACTTTGGTTGGTCAGTGTGCATTGTAGCCACAATATGCCACTACAAATTGAAGGTATTTGTACTTGCTAGTCGATAACTAGTATTCACAAACCATTCTCTTCCTCCCTGACCATTTGTGACTCGTGTTATGAGTTGTCATACTTTACCACACATGGTGACATTCTTTGGTCATGGTCAGTGACATATGCATACCTTGGTTGGTCATCGTGCATGGTTTCCACACCGTGCCAAAACGTCTTGTAGCTCCTTGTGCTTGCTATTTGATACTTGGTGTTCCCAAACCATTGTTTCCCCCTCTGACCATTTGTGACTCGTATTACCAGTTGTCGACATTGACCATACACAGCGGATTTATTTCGTCAAAGGCAGTACATATGTCTACTTTGGTCGGTCATTGTGCATGGTAGCCACACCGTGCTACTACTGACTGAAAGCCGCTGTACTTGGTAGTTGAGAACTGATATTCCCAAACCATTGTTTCCTCCCCTGACCATTTGTGACTCGTGTTATGGTTGGTCAACGTTGACCACCCATATTGAAATTCTCTGGTCATGGTCAGTGACATATGCCTAGTTTGGATGTTTGGTGTGCATATTAGCCATACCGTGCCACTTCGTATTAAAGATATTCGTCCTTTCTAGTCCATGCATGTGGTTCCCATACCATTGTCTCTCCCTCTGACCATTCGTGACTCGTTTTATGCGTTGTCAATGTTGACCACACATAGTGGACTTCTTCGGTCATGGTTAGTGACGTATTCTTCCTTTGGCTGGTCACTATGCACGCAGCCACACCGTGCCACTACTTTTTGCTGTTCTTCGTACTTGCTAGTTGATAACTAGGTTTCGTAATCCATTGTTTCCCCCTCTGACCATTTGTGAATAGTGTGATGAGTTTTCAACATTGACCACACACTGTGAAATTTGTTTGGTCATGGTTAGTGACATATGCCTACTTTGCTTTGTCACTGTACATGCTTACCACGCCGTGTCACTACGTATTGAAGGTATTTGTGCTTTATAGTCAATAGATAGTGTTTGCAAACCAATGTTACCCCCCTTTGACTATCTGTGACTCGTGTTGTGAGTTTTCAAAGCTGACCACGTGACGTGAAATTCGTTGGTCATGGTCAGTGACATATGCATACTTTGGTTGGTCACTGTGCATGGTAGCCACGTTGCGCCACTACATCTTGAAGGTATTTGTACTTGCTACTCGATGACTAGTATTTACAAACCAATGTCTTCCACTCTTATTATTTGTGACTCGTGTTATGAGTTTTCAAAGTTTACCACACTTAGTGACATTAATTGGTCATGGTCAGTGACATATGCCTACTTTGGTTGGTCATCGTGCACGGTATCCACACCGTGCCACAACTCATTGAAGGTCCTTGTGCTTGCTAGTTCATACCTGGCGTTCCCAAACCATTGTCTCCCCCTCTGACCATTTGTGACTCCTATTATGAGTTGTCAACACTGACCACACACAGCGGATTTCTTTGGTCAAAGGTAGTACATATGCCTACCTTGGTCAGTCATTGTGCATGGTAGCCACACCGTGCTTATACCGATTGAAGGTCGCTGTACTCACTAGTTGATAACTGATATTCCCAGACCATTGTTTCCCCCTCTGACCCTTTGTGACTCGTGTTATGGTTGGTGAATGTAGACCACCCATATTGAAATTCTTTTGTCATGGTTGGTGACATATGCCTAGTTTGGTTGTTTGGTGTACATAGAAGCTATACCTTGCCACTACATATTAAAGTTCTTTATCCTTTATAGTCAATACACAGGGTTCCCAAACCATTGTCTATCCCTGTGACCTTTTGTGACTTGTGTTATGAGTTGTCAATGTTGACAACACATAGTGGACTTCTTCGGTCATAGTCAGTGACGTGTGCATCCTTTGGTTGGTCACTGTGCACGCTAGCCACACCGTGCCACTACTTGTTGCAAATCAGTCTACTTGCTAGTTGATAAGTAGTGTTCCCAACCCATGGTTTCCCCCACTGACCATTTGTGACTCGTGTTACGAGTTTTCAACGTTGACCATACACTGTGAAATCTTGTAAGTTATGGTTTGTGACATATGCCTACTATGGTTTGTCACTGTACATGGTTACCACGCCGTGTCATTACGCATCAAAGGTCTTTGTGCTTTCTTGTTAACAGCTAGTGTTTCTAAACCATTGTTAGCACCCTCTGACAATCTGTTACTCGTGTTGTGGGTCGTAACTGTTGACCACATGAAGTGAAATACTTTGTTCATGGTCAGTGACATATGCATACTTTGGTTTATCACTGTGCATTGTAGCCACACTGTGCCACTACCAATTGAAGGTATTTGTACTTGCTAGTCGATAACCAGTATTCATTAACCATTATTTTCCACCCTGAACATTTGTGACTCGTGTCATGAGTTGTCAAAGTTTACCACACTTAGTGACATTATTTGGTCATGGTCAGTGACATATGCCTACTTTGGTTGGTCATCGTGCATGGTATCCACACCGTGCCACAACATATTGAAGCTTCGTATGCTTGCTATTTGATACTTGGTGTTCCCAAACCATTGATTCCCCCTTCTGACCATTTGTGACTCGTATTATGAGTTGTCAACGTTGACCACACACAGCGAATCTATTTGGTCAAAGGCAGTATATATGCCTTTTTTGGTCGGTCATTGTGCATAGTAGCCACACCGTGCTACTACTGAATGAAGGTCGTTGTACTTGCTAGTTGATAACTTTAATTCCCATAGCATTGTTTCCTCCCATCACCGTTCGTGACTCGTGTTATGTTTGGTCAACGTTGACCACCCATATTGAAATTCTCTGGTTATGGTCAGTGACATATGCCTAGTTTGGTTGTTCGGTGTACATATTAACCACACCGTGCCACTGCGTATCGAAGTTCTTTGTCCTTTCTAGTCAATACATAGGGTTCCCAAACCATCGTCACTCCATACGACCATTTGTGACTCGTGTTATGAGTTGTCAATGTTGACCACACATAGTGGACTTCTTCGGTCATAGTCAGTGACATATGCATCCTTTGGTTGGTCACTGTGCACGCTAGCCACACCGTGCCACTACTTGTTGACAATCTTTCTACTTTCTAGNACCATTGTCTCTCCCTCTGACTAGTTGTGACTCGTGTTATGAGTTGTCAATGTTGACCACACATAGTGGACTTCTTCGGTCATAGTCAGTGACATATGCATCCTTTGGTTGGTCACTGTGCACGCTAGCCACACCGTGCCACTACTTGTTGACAATCTTTCTACTTTCTAGTCAATAACTAGTGTTCCCAACCCATGATTTCCCCCACTGGCCATTTGTGACTCGTGTTATGCGTTCTCAACGTTGACCACACACTATGAAATCCGTTTGGTCATGGTTAGTGACATATGCCTACTCTGGTTTGTCCCTGTACCTGGTTACCACACCGTGTCACTGCGTATTGAAGGTCTTTGTGCTTTCTCGTTGATATCTAGTGTTCCCAAACCATTGTTAACCCACTCTGACTATCAGTGATTCGTGTTGTGAGTTGTCAACGCTGACCACATGAAGTCAAAGTCGTTGGTCATGGTCAGTGACATATGCATGCTTTCGTTGGTCACTGTGCATGGTAGCCACGTTGTGCCACTATATATGGAAGTTATTTATACTTGCTAGTCGATAACTAGTATTCACAAACCATTATCTTCCACCCTGACCATTTGTGACTCGTGTTATGAAGTGTCAAAGTTTACCACACTTAGTGACATTATTTAGTCATGGTGAGTGTCATATGCCTACTTTGGTTGGTCATCGTGCATGGTATCCACAGCATGCCACGACTTATTGAAGGTCCTTGTGCTTGCTAGTTGATACCTGGTGTTCCGAAACCGTTGTCTCCCCCTCCGACCATTTTTCACTCCTATTATGAGTTGTCAACGCTGACCACTCACAGCGGATTTCTTTGGTCAAAGGTAGTACATATGCCTACTTTGGTTGGTCATTGTGCAGTGTAGCCACACCGTGCTTGTACTGATTGAAGGTCGCTGTACATGCTAGTTGAGAACTGATATTCACAGACCACTGTTTGCGCATCTGACCATTTGTCACTCGTGTTATGGTTGGTGAATGTTGACCACCCATATTGAAATTCTTTCATCATGGTCGGTGACATATGCCTAGTTTGGTTGTTTGGTGTGCACAGTAGCCACATCGTGCCACTAAATATTTAAGTTATTTGTCCTTTCTAGTCGATACATAGGGTTCCGAAACTATTGTCTCTCCCTCTGACCATTTGTGACTCGTGTTATGAGTTGTCAATATTGACCATACATAGCGGACATCTTCGGTCATAGTCAGTGACGTGTGCATCCTTTGGTGGTCACTGTGCACGCTAGCCACACCGTGCCACTACTTGCTGAAAATATTTCTACTTGCTAGTTGATAACTAGTGTTCCCAACCCATGGTTTCCCCCATTGACCATTTGTGACTCGTGTTATGAGATTTCAACATTGACCACACACTGTAAAATCCGTTTGGTTATGGTTTGTGACATATGCCTACTCTGGTTTGTCACTGTACATGGTTACCACGCCGTGTCATTACGTATCGAATGTCTTTGAGCTTTCTTGTTGACAGTTAGTGTTCCCAAACCATTGTTAGCCCCCTCTGACTATCTGTGACTCGAGTTGTGAGTTGTAAATGTTGACCACATGAAGTGAAATTCTTTGTTTATGGTCAGTGACATATGCATACTTTTGTTGGTCACTGTGCATTGTAGCCACACTGTGCCACTACATATTGAAGGTATTTGTACTTGCTAGTCGATAGCTAGTATTCACAAACCATTATCTTCAACCCTGAACATTTGCGACTCGTGTTATGACTTGTTTAGGTTTACCACACTTAGTGACATTATTTGGTCATGGTCAGTGACATGTGCCTACTTTGGTTGGTCATCGTGCATGGTATCCACACTGTGCCACAACGTATTGAAGCTCCTTGTGCTTGATATTTGTTACTCGGTGTTCCCAAACCATTGTTTCCCCCTCTGACAATTTGTGACTCGTATTATGAGTTATCAACGTTGACCACACACAGCGCATTTCTTTGGTCAAAGGCAGTACGTATGCCTACTTTGGTCGGTCATTGTGCATGGTAGCCATACCGTGCTACTACTGACTGAAGGTCGTTGTACTTGCTCGTTGAGAATGGATATTCCCATAACATTGTTTCCTCCCATGATCTTTTGTGACTCGTGTTATGGTTGGTCAATGTTGACCACCCATATTGAAATTCTCTGGTCATGGTCAGTGACATATGCCTAGTTTGGTTGTTTGGTGTGCATATTAGCCACACCGTGCCACTACGTATTGAAGCTCCTTGTGCTTGATATTTGTTACTCGGTGTTCCCAAACCATTGTTTCCTCCCCTGACCGTTTATGACTCGTGTTATGGTTGGTCAATGTTGACCACCCATATTGAAATTCTCTGGTCATGGTCAGTGACATATGCCTAGTTTGGTTGTTTGGTGTGCATATTAGCCACACCGTGCCACTACGTATTGAAGTTTTGTGTCCTTTCTAGTCGATACATAGGGTTCCGAGACTATTGTCTCTCCCTCTGTCCATTTGTGACTTGTGTTATGATTTGTCAATGTTGACCACACATAGTGGACTTCTTCGGTCATAGTCAGTGACATATGCATCCTTTGGTTGGTAACTGTGCAAACTAGCCACACCGTGCCACTACTTATTGAAAATTGTTCTACTTGCTAGTTGATAACCATTGTTCCCAACCCATGGCTTCCCCCACTGACCATTTGTGACTTGTGTTATGATTTTTCAACGTTGACCACACACTGTGAAATCCGTTTGGTCATGGTTAGTGACATATGCCTACTTTTGTTTGTCACTGTACATGGTAACTACGCTATGTCACTACATATTGAAGGTCTCTGTGCTTTCTTGTTGATAGCTAGTGTTCCCAGACCATTGTTACCCCCTATGAATATCTGTGACTCGTGTTGTGAGTTGTCAACATTGACCACATGAAGTGGAATTCTTTGTTCATGGTCAGTGACATATGCGTACTTTGGTTGGTCAATGTGCTTTGTAGCCACACTGTGCCACTACATATTGAAGGTATTTGTACTTGCTTGTCGATAGCTAGTATTCACAAACCATTATCGTTCACCCTGACCATTTGTGACTCGTGTTTTGAGTTGTCAAACTTTACCACACATGGTGACATTATTTGGTCATGGCCAGTGACATATGCATACCCTGGTTGGTCATCGTGCATGGTTTCCACACTGTGCCACAACGTATTGTAGCTCTTTGTGCTTGCTATTTGATACTTGGTGTTCCCAAACCATTGTTTCCTGCTCTGACCATTTGTGACTCGTATTATGAGTTGTCAACGTTGACCAAACACAGCCGATTTCTTTCGTCAAGGACAGTACATATGCCTAATTTGGTCGGTCGTTGTGCATGATGCTCTACCATGCTACTACTGAATGAAGGTCCATGTACTTGGTAGTTGAGAACTGATATTCCCAAACCATTGTTTCCTCCCCTGACCGTTTATGACTCGTGTTATGGTTGGTCAACGTTGACCACCCATATTGAAATTCTCTGGTCATGGTCAGTGACATATGCCTAGTTTGGATGTTTGGTGTGCATATTAGCCACAACGTGCCACTACGTATTGAAGTTATTTGTCCTTTCTAGTCCATGCATAGGGTTCCCAAACCATTGTCTCTCTCTCTCTGACCATTCGTGACTCGTGTTATGAGTTGTCAATGTTGACCACACATAGTGGACTTCTTTGGTCATAGTCAGTGACGTATTCATCCTTTGGTTGGTCACTGTGCACACTAGCCACACCGTGCCACTACTTGTTGAATTTCTTCGTACTTGCTAGTTGATAACTAGTGTTCATAACCCATTGTTTCCCCCTCTGACCATTTGTGACTCGTGTGATAAGTTTTCAACATTGACCACACACTGTGAAATTCGCTTGGTCATGGTTAGTGACATGTGCTTGCTTTGGTTTGTCACTGTACATGGTTGTCACAATGTGTCACTATGTATTGAAGGTATTTGTGCTTTCTAGTCAATAGCCAGTGTTCCCAATCCAACGTTATCCCCTTTTGACTATCTGTGACTCCTGTTGTGAGTTTTCAACGCTGACGACATGAAGTGAAATTCGTTGGTCATGGGCAGTGACATATGCATACTTTGGTTGGTCACTGTGCATGGTAGCCACGCTGTGCCACTACATATTGAAGGTAACTGTGCATGCTACGCGATGACTGTTATTCACAAACCATTATCTATGACTATGACCATTTGTGACTCGTGTTATGAGTTGTCAAAGTTTACGACACCTAGTGCCATCATTTGGTCATGGTCAGTGACATATGCCTACTTTGGTTGGTCATCATGCATGGTATCCACACCATGCCACACCTTATTGAAGGTCCTTGTGCTTGCTAGTTGATACCTGGTGTTCCCAAACCATTGTCTCCCCCTCTGACCAGTTGTGACTCCTATTATGAGTTGTCAATGCTGACCACACACAGCGGATTTCTTTGGTCAAAGGTAGTACATATGCCTACTTTGGTTGGTCATTGTGCATGGTAGCCATACCGTGCTTATACTGTTTGAAGGTCCCTGTACTTGCTAGTTGAGAACTGATATTCACAAAGCATTGTTTCCCCCTCGGACCGTTTGTGACTCGTGTTATGGTTGGTGAATGTTGACCACTTATGTTGTAATTCTTTCATCATGGTCAGTGACATATGCCTAGTTTGGTTGTTTGGTGTTCACAATAGCCACACCGTGCCACTACGTATTGAACTTCTTTTTCCGTTGTAGTCGATACATAGGGTTCCCAAACCATTGTCTCTCCCTCTGATCATTTGTGACTCGTTTTATGAGTTTTCAATGTTGACCATACATAGTGGACTTCTTCGGTCATAGTCAATGACGTGTGCATCCTTTGGTTGGTCACTGTGCACGCTAGCCACACCGTGCCTATACTTGTTGAAAATCTTTCTACATGCTATGTTATAACTAGTGTTCCCAACCCATGGTTTCCCCCATTGACCATTTGTGACTCGTGTTATGAGTTTTCAACGTTGACCACACACTGTGAAATCCGTTTGGTCATGGGTTGTGACATATGCCTACTTTGGTTTGTCACTGTACATGGTTACACAACGTGTCATTGCGTGCCGAAGGTCTTTGTGCTTTCTTGTTGACAGCTTGTCCTTGCAAACCATTGTTAGCCCCCTCTGATTATCTATGACTCGTGTTGTGAGTTGTAAATGTTGACCACATGAGGTGAAATTCTCTGTTCATGGTCAGTGACATGCATACTTTGGTTGGTCACTGTGCATTGTAGCCACACTTTGCCACTTTATATTGAAGGTATTTGTACTTGCTAGTCGATAACTAGTATCCACAAACCATTATCTTCCATCCTGACCATTTGTGACTCGTGTCATGAGTTGTCAAAGTTTACCACACTTAGTGACATTATTTGGTCATGGTCAGTGACATATGCTTACTTTGGTTGGTCATCGTGCATGCTATCCACACCCTGCCACAACGTATTGAAGCTCATTGTGCTTGCTATTTGAAACTTGGTATTCCCAAACCATGGTTTTCCCCTCTGACCATTTGTGACTCGTATTATGAGTTGTCAACGTTGACCACACACAGCGGATTTCTTTGGTCAAAGGTAGTACATATGCCTACTTTGGTCGGTTGTTGTGCATGGTAGCTACACCGTGCTACTACTAACTGACGGTTGTTGTACTTGCTAGTTGAGAAATGATATTCCCATAGCATGTTTTCCTCCCCTGACGGTTTGTGACTCGTGTTATGGTTGGTCAACGTTGACCACCCATATTGAAATTCTCTGGTCATGGTCAGTGACATATGCCTACTTTGGTCGGTTGTTGGGCATGGTAGCTACACCGTGCTACTACTAACTGACGGGCGTTGTACTTGCTAGTTGAGAAATGATATTCCCATAGCATGTTTTCCTCCCCTGACGGTTTGTGACTCGTGTTATGGTTGGTCAACGTTGACCACCCATATTGAAATTCTCTGGTCATGGTCAGTGACATATGCCTACTTTGGTTGTTTGGTGTGCATAGTAGCCACGCCGTGCCATTACGTATTGAAGTTCTTTGTCAATTATAGCCGATACATAGGGTGCCCAAACCATTGTCCATCCCTCTGACCATTTGTGATTTGTGTTATGAGTTGTCAATGTTGACCACACATAGTGGACTTTTTCGATCATATTCAAGGACATATGCATCCTTTGGTTTGTCACTGTGCACGCTAGCCACAGCTTGCAACTACTTGTTGAAAATATTTCTATCGGCTAGTTGATAACTAGTGTTCCCAACCCGTGGTTTCCCCCACTGACCATTTGTGACTCGTGTTATGAGTTTTCAACGTTGACCACACTGTGTGAAATCCGTTTGGTCATGGTTAGTGACATATGCCTACTTTTGTTTGTCATTGTACATGGTTACCACGCCGTGTCACAACGTATTGAAGGTCTATGTGGTTTCTTGTTGATAGCTAGTATTCCCAAACCATTGTGACCCCCTCTGAATATGTGTGACTCGTGTTGTGAGTTGTCAACATTGACCACATGAAGTGAAAAAGTTTGTTCATGGTCA
This sequence comes from Penium margaritaceum, assembly GCA_023375785.1. Taxonomy (NCBI): domain Eukaryota; kingdom Viridiplantae; phylum Streptophyta; class Zygnematophyceae; order Desmidiales; family Peniaceae; genus Penium; species Penium margaritaceum. The sequence continues at coordinate 447,070 of SZWC01000006.1, read as the reverse complement.
GTGACATATGCGTACTTTGGTTGGTCAATGTGCATTGTAGCCACACTATGCCACTAAAAATTGAAGGTATTTGTACTTGCTAGTCGATAACTAGTATTCACAAAGCATTATCTTCCACCCTGACCATTTGTGACTCGTGTTATGAGTTGTCAAAGTTTACCACACATGGTGACATTCTTTGGTCATGGTCAGTGACATATGCATACCTTGGTTGGTCATCGTGCATGGTTTCCACACCGTGCCACAACGTATTGTAGCTCCTTGTGCTTGCTATTTGATACTTGGTGTTCCCAAACCATTGTTTCCCCCTCTGACCATTTGTGACTCGTATTACGAGTTGTCAGCGGATTTCTTTCGTCAAAGGCAGTACATATGCCTACTTTGGTCGGTCATTGTGCATGGTAGCCACACCGTGCTACTAGTGACTGAAAGCCGCTGTACTTGGTAGTTCAGAACTGATATTCCCAAACCATTGTTTCCTCCCCCGACCATTTGTGACTCGTGTTATGGTTGGTCAACGTTGACCACCCATATTGAAATTCTCTGGTCATGGTCAGTGACATATGCGTAGTTTGAATGTTTGGTGTGCATATTAGCCACACCGTGCCTCTATGTATTGAAGTTATTTGTCCTTTCTAGTCCATGCATAGGGTTCCCAAACCATAGTCTCTCCCTCTGACCATTCATGACTCGTCAAATGATGTGAGTTGTCAAAGTTGACCACACATAGTGGACTTCTTCAGTCATAATCAGTGACGTAGTCATCCTTTGGCTGGTCACTGTGCATGCTAGCCACACCGTGCAACTACTTGTTGCACTTCTTCGTACTTGCTAGTTGATGACTAGTGTTCATAACCCATTTTTTCCCTCTCTGACCATTTGTGACTTGTGTGATACATTTTCAACGTTGACCACACACTGTGAAATTCGTTTGGTCATGGTTAGTCACATATGCCTACTTCGGTTCGTCACTGTACATGGTTACCACGCCGTGTCACTACATATTGAAGGTATTTGTGCTTTCTAGTCAATAGCTAGTGTTCCCAAACCAATGTTATCCCCTTTTGACTATCTGTGAATCCTGTTGTGAGTTTTCAACACTGAACACATGAAGTGAAATTCGATGGTCATGGGCAGAGACATATGCATACTTTGGTTAGTCACTGTGCATGGTAGCCACGCTGTGGCACTACATATTGAAGGTATTTGTACATGCTACTCGATGACTAGTATTTACAACCCATTGTCTTTGCCTCTGACCATTTGTGACTTGTGTTATGAGTTGTCAACGTTTACCACTCTTAGTGACATTATTTGGTCATGGTCAGTGACTTATGCCTACTTTGGTTGGTCATCGTGCATGGTATCCACACCGAGCCGCAACTTATTGAAGGTCCTTGTGCTTGCTAGTTGATACCTGGTGTTCCCAAACTATTGTCTCCCCCTCTGACCATTTGTGACTCCTATTATGAGTTGTCAACGCTCACAACACACACAGCCGATTTCTTTGGTCAAAGGTAGTACATATGCCTACTTTGGTCGGTCATTGTGCATGGTAGCCACACCGTGCTTATATTGATTGACAGTCGCTGTACTTGCTAGTTGAGAACTGATATTCACATACCATTGTTTCCCCCTCTGACCGCTTGTGACTCGTGCTATGGTTGGTGAATTTTGAACACTTATATTGAAATTCTTTCATCATCGTCAGTGACATATGCCTAGTTTGGTTGTTTGGTGTACATAGTAGCCACACCGTGCCACTACGCATTGAAGTTCTTAGTCCGTTCTAGTTGATACATAGGGTTCCCAAACCATTGTCTATCCCTCTGATCATTTGTGACTCGTGTTATGAGTTGTCAAAGTTGACCATACATAGTGGACTTCTTCGTTCATAGTCAGTGATGTGTGCATCCTTTGGTTGGTCACTGTGCACGCTAGCCACACCGTTCCACTACTTGTCAAAAATCTCTTTACTTGCTAGTTGACAACTAGTGTTCCCAACCCATGGTTTCCCCCACTGACCATTTGTGACTCGTGTTATGAGTTTTCAACGTTGACCACATTCTGTAAAATCCGTTTGGTCATGGTTTGTGACATGTGCCTACTTTGGTTTGTCACTGTACATGGTTACCACGCTATGTCATTACGTATCGAAGGTATTTGTGCTTTCTTGTTGACAGCTAGTAATCCCAAACCATTGCTAGCCCCCTCTGACTATCTGTGACTCGTGTTGTCAGTTGTAAATGTTGACCACATGAAGTAAACGTTTTTGTTCATGGTCAGTGACATGTGCATACTTTGGTTGTTCACTGTGCATTGTAGCCACACTATGCCACTACATGTTAAAGGTATTTGTACTTGCTAGTCGATAACTAGTATTCACAAACCATTATCTTCCACTCTGACCATTTACGACTCGTGTTATGAGTTATCAAAGTTTACCACACTTAGTGATATTATTTGGTCATGGTCAGTGACATATGCCTACTTTGGTTGGTCATCGTGCATGGTATCCACACCTTGCCATAACTTATTGTAGCTCCTTGTGCTTGGTATTTGATACTTGGTGTTGTCAAACCATTGTTTCCCCCTCTGACCATTTGTGACTCGTATTATGAGTTGTCAACGTTGACCACACAGCGGATTTCTTTGGTCAAAGGCAGTACATATGCCTACTTTGGTCGGTCATTGTGCATGGTAGCCACACCGTGCTACTACTGACTGAAGGTCGTTGTACTTGGTAGTTGAGAACCGATATTCCCATAGCATTGTTTCCTGTCCTGACCGTTTGTGACTCGTGTTATGGTTNTGAGTTGTCAAAGTTTACCACACTTAGTGACATTATTTGGTCATGGTCAGTGACATATGCCTACTTTGGTTGGTCATCGTGCATGGTATCCACACCTTGCCATAACTTATTGTAGCTCCTTGTGCTTGGTATTTGATACTTGGTGTTGTCAAACCATTGTTTCCCCCTCTGACCATTTGTGACTCGTATTATGAGTTGTCAACGTTGACCACACAGCGGATTTCTTTGGTCAAAGGCAGTACATATGCCTACTTTGGTCGGTCATTGTGCATGGTAGCCACAGCGTGCTACTACTGACTGAAGGTCGTTGTACTTTCTAGTTGAGAACTGATACTCCCATAGCATTGTTTCCTCCCCTGACCGTTTGTGACTCGTGTTATGGATTTTCAACGTTGACCACCCATATTGTAATTCTCTGGTCATGGTCAGTGGCGTATGCCTAGTTTGGTTGTTTGGTGTGCATATTAGCCACACCGTGACACTACGTATTGAAGTTCTTTGTCCTTTCTAGTCAATACAGAGGGTTCCCAAACCATTGTATCTCCCCTGACCATTTGTGAATCGTGTTATGAGTTGTGAATGTTGACCACACATAGTGGACTTCTTCGGTCATAGTCAGTGACATATGCATCCTTTGGTTGGTCACTGTGCACGCTAGACACATCGTGCGACTGCTTGTTGAAGATCTTTCTACTTGCTAGTTGATAACTAGTGTTCCCAACCCATGGTTTCCCCCACTGACCATTTGTGACTCGTGTTATGAGGTTTCAACATTGACCACACACTTTGACATCCGTTTGGTTATGGTTAGTGACATATGCCTACTTTGGTTTGTCCCTGCACCTGGTGACCACGCCGTGTCAGTACGTCTTGAAGGTCTATGTGCTTTCTTGTTGATAGCTAGTGTTCCCAAACCATTGTTACCCCCTCTGAATATCTGTGACTCGTGTTGTGAGTTGTCAACATTGACCACATGAAGTGAAATTCTTTGTCCGTGTTCATTGAGATATGCGTACTTTGGTTGGTCAGTGTGCACTTTAGCCACACTGTGCCACTACATATTGAAGGTATTTGTACTTGCTAGTCAATAACTAGTATTCACAAACCATTATCGTCCACCCTGACCATTCGTGACTCGTGTTATGAGTTGTCAAAGTTTACCACACATGGTGACATTCTTTGGTCATGGTCAGTGACATATGCATACCTTGGTGGATCATCGTGCATGGCTTCCACACCATGCCACAACATATTGTAGCTCCTTGTGCTTGCTATCTGATACTTGGTGTTCCCAACCTATTGTTTCCCCCTCTGACCATTTGTGACTCGTATTATGAGTTGCCGACGTTGACCAGACACAGCGGATTTCTTTTGTCAAAGGCAGTACATATGCCTACTTTGGCCGGTCATTGTGCATGGTAGCCACACCGTGCAACTACTGACTGAAGGTCGCTGTACTTGGTAGTTGAGAACTGATATTCCCAAGCCATTGTTTCCTCCCCTGACCGTTTGTGACTCGTGTTATGGTTGGTCAACGTTGACCACCAATATTGAAATTCTCTGGTCATGGTCAGTGACATATGCCTAGTTTGGATGTTTGGTGTGCATATTAGCCACAACGTGCCACTGTGTATTGAAGTTATTTGTCCTTCCTAGTCCATGCATAGTGTTCCCAAACCATTGTCTCTCCCTCTGACCATTCGTGACTCGTGTTATGAGTTGTCAATGTTGACCACACATAGTGGACTTCTTCGGTCATAGTCAGTGACGTATTCATCCATTCGTTGGTCACTGTGCACGCTAGCCATACCGTGCCACTACTTGTTGAATTTCTTCGTGCTTGCTAGTTGATAACTAGTGTTCATAACGCATTGTTTCCCCCTCTGACCATTTGTGACTCGTGTGATAAGTTTTCAACGTTGACCACATACTGTGAAATTTGTTTGGTCATGGTTAGTGACATATGCCTACTTTGGTTTGTCACTGTACATAGTTACCACATCGTGTCACTGCGTATTGAAGGTATTTGTTCTTTCTAGAAAATAGCTAGTGTTCCCAAACTAATGTTATACCCGTTTGACTATCTGTGACTTGTGTTGTGAGTTTTCGACCCTGACTACATGAAGTGAAATTCGTTGGTCATGGGCAGTGACATATGCATACTTTGGTTGGTCATCGTGCATGGTAGCCACGCTGTGCCAATACATATTGAACGTATTTGTACTTGCTACTCGATGAGTAGTATTCACAAACCATTGCCTTTGACTCTGACCATTTGTGACTCGTGTTATGAGTTGTCAAAGTTTTCCATACGTAGTGACATTATTTGGTCATGGTCAGTGACATATGCCTACTTTGGTTGGTCATCGTGCATGGTATCCACACCGTGCCANGGCAGTGACATATGCATACTTTGGTTGGTCATCGTGCATGGTAGCCACGCTGTGCCAATACATATTGAACGTATTTGTACTTGCTACTCGATGAGTAGTATTCACAAACCATTGCCTTTGACTCTGACCATTTGTGACTCGTGTTATGAGTTGTCAAAGTTTTCCATACGTAGTGACATTATTTGGTCATGGTCAGTGACATATGCCTACTTTGGTTGGTCATCGTGCATGGTATCCACACCGTGCCACAACTTATTGAAGGTCCTTGTGCTTGCTAGTTGATACCTGGTGTTCCCAAACCATTGTCACTTCCCTCCGACCATTTGTGACTCCTAATATGAGTTGTCAACGCTGACCACACACAGCGTATTTCTTCAGTCAAAGGTAGTACATACGCCTACTTTGGTCGGTCATTGTGCATGGTAGCCACACCGTCCTTACACTGATTGAATGTCAATGTACTTGCTAGTTGAGAACTGATATTCACAGACCATTGTTTCCCCGTTTGACCGTTTTTGACTCGTGTTATGGTTGGTGAATGTTGACCAGTTATATTGAAATTCTTTCATCATGGTCAGTGACATATGCCTAGTTTGGTTGTTTGGTGTGCATAGTAGCCACACCATGCCACTACGTATTGAAGTTCTTTGTCTGTTCTAGTCGATACATAGGATTCCCAAACCATTGTCTATCCCTCTGATCATTTGTGACTCGTGTTATGAGTTTTCAATGTTGACCATACTTAGTGGACTTCTTCGGTCATAGTCAGTGACGCGTGCATCCTTTGGTTGGTCAGTGTGCACGCTAGCCACATCGTGCCACTACTTGTTGAGAATCTTTCTACTTGCTAGTTGATAACTAGTGTTCCCAACCCATGATTTCCCCCACTGACCATTTGTGACTCGTGTTATGAGTTTTCAACGTTGACCACACACTGTTAAATCCGTTTGGTCATGGTTTGTGACATATGCCTACTTTGGTTTATCACCGTACATGGTTTCCACGCTGTGTTGTTATGTGTCAAAGGTCTTTGTGCTTTCTTGTTGACAGCTAGTCTTCCCAAACCATTGTTAGCCCCCTCTGATTATCCGTGACTCGTGTTGTGAGTTGTAAATGTTGACCTCATGAAGTGAAATTCTTTGATCATGGTCAGTGACATATGCATACTTAGGTTGGTCACTGTGAATTGTAGCCACACTGTGCCACTACATATTGAAGGTATTTGTACTTGCTAGTTGATAACTAGTATTCACAAACCATTATCCTCCACCCTGACCATTTGTGACTCGTGTTATGAGTTGTCAAAGTTTACCACACATAGTGACGGTATTTGGTCATGGTCAGTGACATATGCCTACTTTGGTTGGTCATCGTGCATGGTATCCACACCGTGGCACAACGTATTGAAGCTCCTTGTGCTTGCTATTTGATACTTGGTGTTCCAAAACCATCGTTTCCCCCTCTCACCATTTGTGACTCGTATTATGAGTTGTCAACGTTGACCACACACAGCGGAATTCTTTGATCGATGGCAGTACATATGCCTACTTTGGTCGGATATTGTGCATGGTAGCTACACCGTGCTACTACTGACTGACGGTCGTTGTACTTGCTAGTTGAGAACTGATATTCCCATAGCATTTTTTCCTCCCCTGACCGTTTGCGACTCGTGTTATGGTTGGTCAACGTTGACCACCCATATTGAAATTCTCTGGTCATTGTCAGTGACATATGCCTACTTTGGTTGTTTGGTGTGCATAGTAGCCACACCGGGCGACTACGTATTGAAGTTTTTTGTCCTTTCTAGTATATACATAGGGTGCCCAAACCATTGTCTCTCCCTCTGACCATTTGTGACTCGTGTTATGAGTTGTCAATGTTGACCACACATAGGGGACTTCTTCGGTCATAGTCAAGGACATATGCATCCTTTGGTTGGTCACTGTACACGCTAGCCACACAGTGCCACTACTTGTTGAAAATCTTTCTACCCACTAGTTGATAAATAGTGTTCCAAACCCATGGTTTCCCCCACTGACCATTTGTGACTTGTGAAATGCGTTTTCAACATTGACCACACACTGTGAAATTCCTTTGGTCATGGTTAGTGCCATATGCCTACTTTGGTTTGTCACTGTATATGGTTAGCACGCTGTGTCACTACGTATTGAAGGTCTATGTGTTTTCTTGTTGATAGCTAGTGTTCCCAAACCAATGTTACCCCCTCTGAATATATGTGACTCGTGTTGTGAGTTGTCAACATTGACCACATGAAGTGAAATTCTTTGTTCATGGTCAGTGACATATGCGTACTTTGGTTTGTCACTGTGCTTTGTAGCCACACTGTGCCACTACATATTGAAGGTAGTTGTACTTGCTAGTCGATAACTAGTATTCACAAACCATTATCTTCCACCCTGACCATCTGTGATTCGTGTTATGAGTTGTCAACGTTTACCACACTTAGTGACATTATTTGGTCATGGTCAGTGACATATGCATACCTTGGTCGGTCATCGTGCATTGTATCCACACCGTGCCACCACGTATTGTAGCTCATTGTGCTTGCTATTTGATACTTGGTGTTCCAACACAATTGTTTCCCCCTCTGACCATTTGTGACTCGTCGTACGAGTTGACGACGTTGACCAGACACAGTGGATTTCTTTGGTCAAAGGCAGTACATATGCCTACTTTGGTCGGTCATTGTGCATGGTAGCCACACCGTGCTACTACTGACTGAAGGTCGTAGTACTTGCTAGTTGAGAACTGATACTTCCATAGCATTGTTTCCTCCCCGGACCGTTTGTGACTCGTGTTATGGTTGGCAACGTTTACTACCCATGTTGAAATCTGTGGTCATGATCAGTGACATATGCCTATTTTTTATGTTTGGTGTGCATATTAGCCACACCGTGCCACTGCGTATTGAAGTTATTTGTCCTTTCTAGTCCATGCATAGGGTTCCCAAACCATTGACTCTCCCTCTGACCATTCGTGACTTGTGTTATGATTTGTCAATGTTGACCACACATAGTGGACTTCTTCGGTCATAGTCTGTGACGTATTCATCCTTTGGTTGGTCACTGTGTACGCTAGCCACACCGTGGCACTACTTGTTGAAGTCCTTTGTACTGGCTAGTTGATAACTAGTGTTCCCAACCCATGGTTTCTCCCACTGACCATTTGTGACTCGTGTAATGAGTTTTCAACGTTCACCACACACTGTGAAATCCGTTTCGTCATGGTTAGTGACATATGCCTACTATTGTTTGTCACTTTCCATAGTTACCACGCTGTTTCACTACATATTAAAGGTATTTGTACTTACTAGTTAATAGCTAGTGTTCCCAAACCATTGTTACCCCCCTTTGACTATCTGTGACTCGTGTTGTGAGTTGTCAACGCTGACAACGTGTAGTGAAATTCGTTGGTCGTGGTCAGTGACATATGCATACTTTGGTTGGTCACTCTGCATGGTCGCCACGCTGTGCCACTACGTATTGAATGTATTTGTACTTGCTACTCGATAACTAGTATTAACAAACCATTGTCTTCCACCCTGACCATCTGTGACTCGCGTTATGAGTTGTCAGAGTTTACAACACTTAGTGACATTATTTGGTCATGGTCAGTGACATATGCCTACCTTGGTTGGTCATCGTGCATGGTATCCACACCGTGCCACAACTGATTGAAGGTCCTTGTGCTTGCTAGTTGATACGTGGTGTTCCCATTGACCATTTGTGACTCCTATTACGGGTTGTCAACGCTGACCACACACAACGGATTTCTTTGGTCAAAGGCAGTACATATGCGTACTTTGGTCCGTCATTGTGCATAGTAGCCACACCGTGCTTATACGGATTGAAGGTCGCTGTACTTGCTAGTTGAGAACTAATATTCACAGACCATTGTTTCCCCCTCTGACCGTTTGTGACTGATGTTATGGTTGGTGAATGTTGACCACCCATATTGAAATTATTTCATCATGGTCGGTGACGTATGCCTAGTTTGGTTGTTTGGTGTGCATAGTAGCCACACCGTGCCACTACGTATTGAAGTTCTTTGTCATTTCTAGTCGATACATAGGGTTCGCAAACCATTGTCTCTCCCTATGACCATTTGTGACTCGTGTTATGAGTTGTCAATGTTGACCATACATAGTGGACTTCTTCGGTCATAGTCAGTGACGTGTGAATCCTTTGGTTGGTCACTGTGCAGGCTAGCCACACCGTGCCACTACTTGTTGAAAATGTTTCTACTTGCTAGTTGATAGCTAGTGTTCCCAACCCATGGTTTCCCCCACTGGTCATTTGTGACTCGTGTTATGAGTTTACAACGTTGACCACACACTGCGAAATCTGTTTGGTCATGGTTTGTGACATATGCCTACTTTTGGTTGTCACTATACATGGTTACCACGCCGTGTCATTACATATCAAAGGTCTTTGTGCTTTCTTGTTGACAGCTAGTGTTCCAAAACCATTTAAAGCCCCCTCTGACTATATGTGACTCGTGTTGTGAGTCGTAAATGTTGACCACATGAAGTGAAATTCTTTGTTCATGGTCAGAGACATATGCATACTTTGGTTTGTCACTTCGCATTGTAGCCACACTGTNTACATGGTTACCACGCCGTGTCATTACATATCAAAGGTCTTTGTGCTTTCTTGTTGACAGCTAGTGTTCCAAAACCATTTAAAGCCCCCTCTGACTATATGTGACTCGTGTTGTGAGTCGTAAATGTTGACCACATGAAGTGAAATTCTTTGTTCATGGTCAGTGACATATGTATACTTTGGTTGATCACTATGCAGTGTAGCCACAATGTGCCACTACATTTTGAACGTATTTGTACCTGCTAGTCAATAACTAGTATTCACAAACCATTATCTTCCACCCCGACCATTTGTGACTCGTGTTATGAGTTGTCAAAGTTTACCACACGTAGTGACATTATTTGGTCATGGTCAGTGATATATGCCTGCTTTGGTTGGTCATCGTGCATGGTATCCACACCGTGCCACAACGTATTGAAGCTCCTTGTGCTTGGTATTTGATACTTGGTGTTCCCAAACCATTGTTTCCCCCTTCTGACCATTTCTGACTCGTATTATGAGTTGTCAACGTTAACCACACACGGCGGATTGATTTGGTCAAAAGCAGTACGTATGCCTACTTTGGTCGGTCATTGTGCATGGTAGCCACACCGTGCTACTACTCACTAAAGGTCGTTGTACTTGCTAGTTGAGAACTAATATTCCCCTAGCGTTTTTTCCTCCCCTGACCGTTAGTGACTCGTGTTATGGTTGGTCAACGTTGACCACCCATATTGAAATTCTCTGGTCATGGTCAGTGACATAGGCCTAGTTTGGTTGTTTGGTGTGCATATTAGCCACACCGTGCCACTACGTATTGATGTTCTTTGTCCTTTCTAGTCAATACAGAGGGTTCCTAGACCATTGTATCTCCCTCTGACTGTTTGGGACTCGTGTTATGAGTTGTCAATGTTGACCACACATAGTGGACTTCTTCGGTCATAGTCAGTGACATATGCATCCTTCGGTTGGTCACTTTGCACGCTAGCCACACCGTGCCACTTCTTGTTGAAAATATTTCTACTTGCTAGTTGATAAATAGGGTTCTCAATCCATGGCTTCCCCCACTGATCATTTGTGACTCGTGTTATGAGTTTTCAACGTTGATCACACACTGTGAAATCGTTTGGTTATGGTTAGTGACATATGCCTACTTTGGTTTGTCCCTGTACATGGTTACCACGCCGTGTCACTATGTATCGAATGTCTTTGTGCTTTCTAGTTGATAGCTAGTGTTCCCAAACCGTTGTTACTCCCTCTGAATATTTGTGACTTGTGTTGTGAGTTGTCAACATTGACCACATGAAGTGAAGTTGTTTGGTCATGGTCAGTGACATGCATACATTGGTTGGTCACTGTGCATTGTAGCCACACTGTGCCACTGCATATTGAAGGTATGTGTACTTGCTAGCCAATAACTAGTATTTAGAAACCATTATCTTCCACTCTGACCATTTGTGACTCGTGTTATGAGCTGTCAAAGTTTACCACACATGGTGATATTCTTTGGTCATTTTCAGTGACATATGCATACGTTGGTTGGTCATCGTGCATGGTATCCACACCGCGCCACAGCGTGTTGAAGGTCATTGTGCTTGCTAGTTGATACCTGGTGTTCCCAAACAATTGCTCCCCCCTCTAACTATTTTTGACTCGTATTATGAGTTGTCGACATTCACCACACACAGCGGATTTCTTTGGTAAAAGGCTGTAGATATGCCTACTTTGGTCGGTCATTCTGCATGGTAGCCACACCGTGCTACTACTGATTGACGGGCGTTGTACTTGCTAGTTGAGAACTGATATTCCCGGACCATTGTTTCCCCCTCTGACGGTTTGTGACTCGTCCTATGGTTGGTGAACGTTGACTACCCATATTGGAATTATTTGGTCATGGTTAGTGACATATGCCTTGCTTGGTTGTTTGGTGCGCATAGTAGCCACACCGTGCCACTACGTATTGAAGTTATTTTTCTTTTCTAGTCCATGTATAGGGCTCCCAAACCATTGTCTCTCCCTCTGACCATTGGTGACTCGTGTTATGAGTTGTCAATGATGACCACGCATACTGGATTTCTTTGGTCATAGTCAGTTACGTATTCATCCTTTGGTTGGTCACTGTGTACGCTAGCCACACTGTGCCACTACTTGTTGAAGTTTTTTGTACTTGCCAGTTGACAAATAGTGTTCCCAACCCATTGTTTCCCACTCCGGCCATTTGTCACTCGTGTTATGAGTTTTCAATATTGACCACACGCTATGAAATTCGTTTCATCATTATTAGTGACATATGCCTACTTTGGTTTGTCACTGCACATGGTCACCACGCCGTGTCACTACATATTAAAGGTATTTATTCTTTCTAGTGAATAGCTAGTGTTCCAAAACCATTGTTACCCCCCTTTGACTATCTGTGACTCGTGTTGTGAGTTTTCAACGCTGGCCACATGAAGTGAAATTTGTTGGTCATGGTCAGTGACATATGCATACTTTGGTTGGTCACTGTGCATGGTAGTCACGCTGTGCCACTACATATTGAAGGTATTTGTACTTGCTACTCGATAACTATTTTACACGACACATTGTCTTCCACTCTGACCAATTTGGATACGTGTTATGAGCTGTCAAAGTTTACCACACTTAGTGATGTTATTTGGTCATGGTCAGAGACATATGCCTACTTTGGTTGGTCATCGTGCATGGTATCCACACCCTGCCACACCGTATTGAAGCTCCTTGTGCTTGCTATTTGATACTTGGTATTCCCAAATCATTGTTTCCCCCTCAGACCATTTGTCACTCGTATTGTGAGTTGTCAACGTTGACCACACAGAGCGGATTTCTTTGGTCAAAGGCAGTACATAAGCCTACTTTGGTCGGTCATTGTGCATGGTAGCCACACCGTGCTACTACTGACTGAAGGACGTTGTACTTGCTAGTTGAGAACTGATATTCCCATAGCATTTTTCCCTCCCCTGACTGTTTGTGACTCGTTTCATGGTTGGTAAATGTTGACCACCCATATTGGAATTCTCTGGTCATGGTCAGTGACATATGCCTAGTTTGGTTGTTTGGTGTGCATATTAGCCACACCGTGCCACTACATATTGAAGTTCTTTGTCCTTGCTAGTTGATAACTAGTGTTCCCAATCCATTGTTTCCCCCACTCACCATTTGTGACTTGTGTTACAAGTTTTCAACGCTGACCAAACACTGTGAAATCCGTTTGGTCATGGTTAGTGACATATGCCTACTTTGGTTTGTCCCTGTACATGGTTACCACTCCGTGTCACTACGTATTGAATGTCTTTGTGCTTTCTAGTTGATAGCTAGTGTTCCCAAACCTTGTTAGTCCCTCAGAATATCTGTGACTCGTGCTCTGAGTTGTCAACATTGACCACATGAAGTGAAATTCTTTGGTCATGGTCAGTGACGTATGCATTCTTTGGTTGGTCACTGTGCATTGTAGCCACACTGTGCCACTATATATTGAAGGTATGTGTACTTGCTTGTTGATAACTAGTATTTAGAAACCATTATCTTTCACTTTGACCATTTGTGACTCGTGTTATGAGCTGTCAAAGTTTACCACACATGGTGACTTTCTTTGGTCATGGTGAGTGACATATGCATACCTTGGTTGGTCATCGTGCATTGTATCTACATCGTGCCACAACGTGTTGAAGGTCATTGTGCTTGCTAGTTGATACCTGGTGTTCCCAAACAATTGTTTCCCCCTCTCGCTATTTGTGACTCGTATTATGAGTTGTCAACGTTGACCACACACAGCGGATTTCCTTGGTCAAAGGCTGTACATATTCCAACTTTGGTCGGTCATTGTGCATGGTAGCCACACCGTGCTACTACTGATTGACGGGCATTGTACTTGCTAGTTGAGAACTGATATTCCCAGACCATTGTTTCCCCCTCTGACCGTTTGTGACTCATGTCATGGTTGGTCAACGTTGACCACCCATATTGAAATTCTTTGGTCATGGTCAGTGACATGCCTTGCTTGGTTGTTTGGTGTGCATAGTAGCCACACCGTGCCACTGCGTATTGAAGTTATTTGTCCTTTCTAGTCCATGCATAGGGTTCCCAAACCATTTTCTCTCCCTCTTACCATTCGTGACTCATGTTATTAGTTGTCAATGTTGACCACGCATACTGGATTTCTTCGGTCATAGTCAGTGACGTATTCATCCTTTGGTTGGTCAATGTGAACGCTAGCCACACCGTGCCACTACTTCTTGAAGTTCTTTGTACTTGCTAGTTGACTACTAGTGTTCCCAACCCATTGTTTCCCACTCTGACCATTTGTGACTCGTGTTATGAGTTTTCAATATTGACCACACGCTATGACATTCGTTTGGTCATTGTTAGTGACATATGCCTATTTTGGTTTGTCACTGTACATGGTTACCACGCCGTGTGAGTACATACCAAAGGTATTTGTGCTTTCTAGTGAATAGCTAGTGTTCCCAAACCATTGTTACCCCCCTTTGACTATGTGTGACTCGTGTTGTGAGTTGTCAATGCTGACCACAGGAGGTGAAATTCGCTGGTCATGGTCAGTGACACATGCATACTTTGGTTGGTCACTGTGCATGGTAGCCACGCTGTGCCACTACATATTGAAGGTATTTGTACTTGCTACTCGATAACTAGTATCCAAGAACCATTGTTTTCCACTCTGACCAATTTGGACTCATGTTATGAGTTGTCAACGTTTACCACACTTAGTGACATTCTTTGGTCATGGTCAGTGAAATATGCCTACTTTAGTTGGTCATCGTGCATGGTATCCACACCGTGCCACAACTTATTGAAGGTCCGTGTGCTTGCTAGTTGATACTTGGTGTTCCCAAACCATTGTCTCCCCCTCTGACCATTTGTGACTCCTATTATGAGTTGTCAACGCTGACCACACACAACGGATTTATTTGGTCAAAGGTAGTACATATGCCTACTTTGGTCGGTCATTGTGCATGGTAGCCACACCGTGCTCATACTGATTGAAGGTCGCTGTACTTGCTACTTGAGAACTGATATTCACAGACCATTGTTTCCCCATCTGACCGTTTGTGACTCGAGTTATGGTTGGTGAATGTTGACCACCCATATTGAAATTCTTTCGTCATAGTTGGTGACATCTGTTTGGTTGTTTGGTGTGCACAGTAGCAACGTCGTGCCAGTACGTATTGAAGTGCTTTGACCTTTCTAACCATTTGTGACTCGTGTTATTGTTGGCTCTAGTGGGTGTGGAGGCCCCCTCAAGGATGCCTAGCTCTGAATGGTTCACACTACCAAGGTTTGGGGCAGCCAAGGGACACCTTTGGTGAAGAGTGTGGAACACAAGGATCACGGATGCGAGTGGGCAGAACACGTCGCATTCATTAGAACTGAATCGAAACATGTTTGTGTTACTTAGCATAGTAAGATTTCATCAGATTCTTATAGCCTGTGATCTAAGCGTTCCAACGCATCCAAGCACGCCCAAAACGGAGCAGTAGAGCCCCTGCTACGGCCGCCAAAGTAACCCTTGGTGGAGCCGCCCACCTGGTCTTGCACTCTAGGCAACGGGAGGCGCTTCGACAATGACCCGTCGAAGCGCCTTTCCTCGCCCAGAAGTCAAGGAGAAGTTCATCCTGGTCAAGGAGGTCCTTATGGTCACCTCATTCATGCCCCGGGTGCATTTGGAGGCCATTAGGAATGAACTCGGATCCCTGGCGGTGGAATATCCCGCCACCCATGGCGGGTACCAGATTCCACCCACCCAACACCCGTTTTTTCGGGCTAGGCTAACTTTCTGAATACTCACTCAAATCGAGCGATTCAAAGCTTGATCCTGCATGGAAAAATCCAAGGAATCTAAATCTACAATCAGATGAGGTTTTCTACCACTCCTCAGTGGTCAAACAAGGGAGTACACTCAACGGCACTCATGGCAAGAGGCACACCATATCAACAATCTCCCCCTTGCACCGCAGCCTTGATGCCCTGTCCTTGGATTCTGTAGCATTTTAAAATTCACAGTACAGACCGAGCTCCATGCAGCTCGCGACGTGCCTGTCCTTGGGCTGTGCCTTGGTCATGGCATCGACGAGCATGCGCTGAGTGCCACAATGCACAATAGCCACATCTCCCTTCGCCACCAATTCCCGCGCGTAGTGATGACGGATCTCGATGTGCTTGGTCCTCCTGTGCAGCACTGGGTTCTGAGTCAGGCTGATGGCACTCATGTTGTCAACGTTAAGTACCTTCGGCTTCCTTTGCGGTACGCCGATCTCCTTTAGCAGCCGCCTCAGCCACACCGCCTCCTTTGCGGCTTCCGCGAGCGCGATGTACTCCGCTTCGGTGCTGGACAGCGCCACGCAGTCCTGCTTCCTGCTTGCCCATGAAACTGCCGCACCACCAAGCACAAACACGTACCCCGACGTTGATTTTCTGTCATCCACATCACCAGTCCAGTCGGCATCCGAGTAGCCGACCAACTCGAGGGAGTTTCCACGCGCTCCCCCTCCAAACACGAGCCGCGACTGTTTTGTCGCCTTGAGATAGCGGAGGGTCCGCTTCACCGCTTGCCAGTGCAGTGGCCCGGGGTCAGCAACGAAGCGGCTCACTTGGCCCTCCGCGAAGGCCAGATCGCGCCGCGTCGTCACCATGGCGTACATAATGCTCCCCACTGCGGACTGGTATGGTACACCTGCCATCTCCTCCTTCTCCTCGTCCGTGCTCGGGCCCATGCTCGAGCTCAGCTCACACATGGTGGTCATGGGTGTGCCAATGGGGTTGCACTCCTCCATGTTGTAGCGGCGGAGTACCTCTTGCACGTACTTTGCCTGCCCCATCTCGAGCGTGCGTGCCTTGCGGTCCCTCTTGATGGCGACGCCGAGGTAGTACTCGAGCTCGCCCATGTCGGCCATTTTGAACCGACCGCCCAGCTGCCGCTTCAGGTTCACCAACTCCTCCATGTCCGACGACATGAGGATGAGATCATCCACGTAGAGTGCCATGATCTGGTGCAACCTCGGCTGCTTCCGCATGTACACGCTGTGATCCGCCTCGCAGCGCTTGAAGCCAAGCTCGGACATGAAGCCATGCATTTTCAGGTACCACATGAGTGGCGCTTGCTTCAACCCGTAGAGCGCCTTGCAAAGTCGGCACACCTTCCCCGGCGGCGCGTCCACCCCCTCCGGTACCTCCATGTAGACCTCCTTGTCCAGGTCGCCGTTGAGGAACACAGTTTTCACGTCCATTTGGTGGAATTCGTAGTCCCGTACCGCCGCCACCGAGAGGATGGAGCGAATAGAGGCGAACTTCGTCACCGGCGCGAAGGCATCATCGTAGTGTTCACCCTTTCGCTGGGTGTACCCCTTCGCGACCAGCCGCGCCTTGTACCGCTCCACCTTCCCCTCCTTGGTGAGCTTCTTCTTGAAAATCCACTTGGAGCCGATGATTTTCGCGCCCTCCGGCCTGTCAATCAGCTGCCAAGTGCCATTCTCTTCATGGGAGGCAAGCTCAGATTTTATAGCTCCCTCCCATTCAGCCCCATCCTTCCGCTGCAACGCCTCCTTGACGGTCTCGGGCTCCTCTTGCGCAAAGAACGCTCGAGCAAACCCAGTCCAGGTGCCCTGCGCGGCATCGTACCGTTTTGCCGTCCTTCTTGCGCGTCCACTTCTCCGGGGCTGGTGCCGTTGAGGCTGCTGCTACTGCTGCCTTTGCTGCTGCTGCTGCTGCCCCCTCACGGTGGCACTCGCACCGTTGGCCTGCTCCCCCTCTCTTGGGGACCGTGGAGATGCAGGCTCACTCCCCGCCTCCTCGTTCAGCTCCACTGCTGCCGGCGCTTCAGACTCGTTGTCCGACACGGCTGAATGCAAATCAGCCGCTCCCACATTGCCCGGATGGTTCTCGCCGGCTGGAGCCGATGGGACGTCACCCTCTTTTGCGTCCTCCAGCTTCTGCCCCTCGAGGAGTGGCAGCCACTCCCCACGCTTGGAGAGACCGGCGTCCTTGTCCGTCCAACGGCTTGCTTCGTCAAACATGACGTCGTGACTCTTCACGATCTGCTGCCTCCGCAGGTCGAAGAGACGGTATGCCTTGCTCCCGCTCTCGTACCCAACGAAGAAGCACCGGCGAGTCCGCGGGTCCAGCTTGCCTCGCCCCTCCCGTGCCTGCACAACAGCATGTGCAACACAACCAAACGTGCGGAGGTGTGCCACAGTCGGCTTCCTCCCGCTCCACACTTCTTGTGGCGTCTTCCACACCTTGGACTCCGCGTCTTTTAGCGGCTTTGTCGGCGTCAGGTTCATGATGTACGCCGCTGTCCGTGCCGCCTCGCCCCAGTACCGCTGCGCGAGGCCGGCATCGCTCAACATGGACCGGACCATGTTGAGGATGGTGCGGTTTGCCCTCTCGGCGACGCCGTTCTGCTGTGGAGAGTGTGGCGTAGTTTTCTGCCACGCGATCTCCTTGCTCTTCATCCATGCCGAGCAGCCCTCGTACTCGCCGCAGTTGTCACTCCGGAACGCATTCACCTTCAACTCCATTTGCCGCTCTACTGCCGCCACAAACTCCTGCATACAAGTCAGGACATCACTCTTTCTCTTGATGATGTAGAGGTAGAGCTTGCGGCTGTGGTCGTCGATGAAGGTGACGAAGTAGCGAGCGCCCCCAATGGAGCTCTCGAATGGTCCGCACACGTCAGTGTGCACCACCTCCAACTTCGTTGACGCTCGTGTCCCTTTGCCATTAAACGGTTGCCGTGTCGCCTTGCCGACCACGCACGGCTCGCACACGGCATCTTTGGCTGCGTCGAGGCTCTTGACCTCAAGACCCCGCACCACTTCCTTCTTTGCCATGTCCCTCATACTTGAGGGAGCGATGTGGCACAACCGGCGATGCCACAGGTCCAGGTCCCCTTCATCCTTTGTTGCGAGGTGAGCGGCGTTGGTCCTCACCGCATCGGCAAGAACCTTGGTACAGAGAAGGTACAGGTCCTCCTCCCTCTTGCCACGTGCAATCACCTCACCGTCCCCCTCTTCTGGATGATGGCCTCCTTCTTGTTGAAGAGCACCTCGAGCCCCTTGTCGGTAAGGCGGCTCACTGACAGCAGGTTTGCCCCAAAGTTGGGCATGTGGAGCACGTCAAATATGGTGCACGGAATGACTTTACCGTTCACCACCAACTCAATGCGAACATTGCCTTCGCCCGTGGCTAACTCTGTTTTGCCGTTGGCTACTGTCATGCACCGCTCGGTGGCGCCGTAGGTGACAAATGCCGCCCGGTTACATTGTGTGTGGCAGCCTGATCTGGAGTCTATGACAGTGACTTCTGGATCTCTTAAGTCGGTAGACTCCCTGGCCATCATGGCTTGGATGTCCTTCTTCCCGCCCTTCCTGGACTGATCCGACTTCTTGTTGGGGCAATCACGTGTGTAGTGGCCCTATTTGCCACACTTGTAGCACTCCCCTTTACTTTCACCTCTTGGTGCCCTGGTTGGCACCCTTCCCCTTCTTGCCTCCCCCTCCACCTTGAGGGCGGACGGCATAGGCGGAAGTTGATGTCGCCTCACTCTCTCTCCCACCACGCCGCATCCATTCGTTGCGGACGTACTCAGCCACCTTCGGGTACTTCAGCTCATCTGCGGACCAGCCGCCTACGACGGTGAGCATGGGACTCCAACTGTCCGGCAAGGCCAGGAGGAGGATCATGGCTTACAGCTGAGGGTCGACCTTCCATCCGGTGGCTACGCACTCGGCAGTGAGGGACTCAATCTGCTGCAGGATCTCCATGATGTCGTCGCCTTCGTTGGCTTGGAGGGTGACGAGCCTCTTGAAGACGAAGAGCTGGTTAGCAAGGTTGGTGGACTGGTAGATGGTGCAGAGTTTCTTCCAGGCCTCCGCGGCCTCCGTGCATCCTTGGATGAGGGAGCGCTGCGTCGGAGCAAGCGCATACACCAACAAAGCAAGCGCCTTCTTGTTGCGCTTCTTGTACGCTTCCACTTCCTCCGGCGTCGTGGTATCTGGAGGGGCAGTTTCTTCACCCTTGACCAGCTCAAGCAGGCCCTTGTCATCGAGGAAGACCTCAAACTCCCACCTCCAAAGGTGGAAGCCAAGTCCGTCGAACTTGGAGACGCCGATGCTATCTTTCTCGGTTGGTGCCATGGCGCGCGGCGGTAGCGTGAACGTTGTAGAGCTAGGGTCCTTCTAGGCACGTGGGCCCATAACCCTTTGTTGGCTCTAGTGGGTGTGGAGGCACCCTCAAGGATGTCTAGCTCTCAGTGATACACGCTACCAAGGTTTGGGCAGCCAATGGACACCAATGGTGACGAGTGTGGAGCAGAAGGATCACGGATGTGAGTGGTCAGAACACGTCACATTCAGTAGAACTGAATCGAAACACGATTTTCTTACTTAGCATAGTAAGATTATATCAGATCCTTATAGCATGTGATCTAAGCTTTCCAACGCATCCAAACACGCCCAAAGCGGAGCAGCAGAGCCCCTGCTACGGCCGCCAAAGTAACCCTTGGTGGAGCCGTCCACCTGGTCTTGCACTCTAGGCAACGGGAGGCGCTTCGACGATGACCCGTCGAGGCGCCTTTCCTCGCCCAGATGTCAAGGAGACGTTCACCCTGGTCAAGGAGGTCCTTATGGTCACCTCATTAATGCCCCGGGTGCATTTGGAGGCCATTAGGAATGAAATCGGATCCCTGGCGGTGGAATATCCCGCCACCCATGGCGGGTACCAGATTCCACCCACCCAACACCCGTTTTTTCGGGCTAGGCTAACCTTCTGAATACTCACTCACATTGAGCGATTCAAAGCTCGATCCTGCATGGAAAAATCCAAGGAATCCAAATCTAAAGTCAGATCAGGTGTTCGAACACTCCTAAGTGGTCAAACCAGGAAGTACACTCAACGGCACTCATGGCAAGGGGCACAACATATCAACAGTTATGAGTTGTCAAAGTTGACCATACATAATAGACTTCTTCGGTCATAGTCAGTGACGTGTGCATTCTTTGGTTGGTCAGTGTGCACGCTAGCCACACCGCGCCACTACTTGTTGAACATCTTTCTCCTTGCTAGTTGATAACTAGTGTTCCCAACCCATGGTTTCCCCCACTGACCACTTGTGACTCGTGTTATGAGTTTTCAACGTTGACCACACACTGTGAAATCCGTTTGGTCATGGTTTGTGACATATGCCTACTTTGGTTTGTCACTCTACATGGCTACCACGCCGTGTCATTACGTATCGAAGGTCTTTGTGCTTTCTCGTTGACAGTTAGTGTTCCCAACCCATGGTTTCCCCCACTGACCACTTGTGACTCGTGTTATGAGTTTTCAACGTTGACCACACACTGTGAAATCCGTTTGGTCATGGTTTGTGACATATGCCTACTTTGGTTTGTCACTCTACATGGCTACCACGCCGTGTCATTACGTATCGAAGGTCTTTGTGCTTTCTCGTTGACAGTTAGTGTTCCCAACCCATTGTTAGCACCCTCTGACTATGTGTGACTCGTGTTGTGAGTTGTAAATGTTGACCACATGAAGTGAAATACTTTGTTCATGGTCAGTGACATATGCATACTTTGGTTGGTCACTGTGCATTGTAGCCACAGTGTGCCACTACATATTGAAGGTATTTATACTTGCTAGTGGATAACTAGTATTCACAAACCATTATCTTCCACCCTGACCATTTGTGACTCATGTTATGAGTTGTCAAAGTTTACCACACTTAGTGACATTATTTGGTTATGGTGTGTGACATATGCCTAGTTTGGTTGGTCATCGTGCATGGTATCCACACCGTGCCACAAGGTATTGAAGCTCCATGTGCTTGGTATTTGATACTTGGTGTTCCCAAACCATTGTTTCCCCCTTTGACCATTTGTGACTCGTATTATGAGTTGTCAGCGTTGACCACCCACAGCGGATTTCTTTGGTCAAAGGCAGTACAAATGCCTAATTTGGTCCGTCATTATGCATGGTAGCCACACCGTGCTACTACTGACTGAAGTTCGTTGTACTTGCTAGTTGGGAACTGATATTCCCGTAGCATTGTTTCCTTCCCTGACCGTTTGTGACTCGTGTTATGGTTGGTCAACGTTGACCACCCATATTGAAATTCTCTGGTCATGGTAAGTGACATATGCCGAGTTTGGTTATTTGGTTTGCACATTAGCCACGCCGTGCCACTGCGTATTGAAGTTCTTTGTCCTTTCTAGTCGATACATTGGGTTCCCAAACCATTGTCTGTCCCTCTGACCATTTGTGACTCGTGTTATGAGTTGTCAATGTTGACCACACATAGTGGACTTCTTCGGTCATAGTGAGTGACGTATGCATCCTTTGGCTGGTCACTATGCACGCTAGCCACACTGTGCCACTACTTGTTGAAAATCTTTCTACTTGCTAGTTAATAACTAGTGTTCCCAACCCATGGTTTCCCCCACTGACCATTTGTGACTAGTGTTATGAGTTTCCAACTTTGACCACACACTGTGAAATCCGTTTGGGCATGGTTTATGACATATGCCTACTTTGGTTTGTCGCTGTACATGGATACCACGCCGTGTCACTACATATTAAAGGTATGTGTGCTTTCTAGTTAATATCTAGTGTTCCCAAACCATTGTTACCCCCCTTTGACTATTTGTGACTCGTGCTGTGAGTTGTCAACGCTGACCACATAAAGTGAAATTCATTGTTCATGGCCAGTGACATATGCATACTTTGGTTCGTCACTGTGCATGGTAGCCATGCTGTGCCACTACATATTGAAGGTATTCGTACTTGCCAGTGAATAACTAGTATTCACAAACCATTATCTTCCACCCTGAACATTTGTGACTCGTGTTATGAGTTGTCAAAGTTTACCACACTCAGTGGCATTATTTGGTCATGGTCAGTGACATATGCCTACTTTGGCTGGTCATCGTGCATGGTAGCCACACCGTGCCACAACTTATTGATGGTCCTTGTGCTTACTAGTTGATACCTGGTGTTCCCAAACCATTGTCTCCCCCTCTGACCATTTGTGACTCCTATTATGAGTTATCAAGGCTGACCACACACAGCGGATTTCTTTGGTCAAAGGCAGTACATATGCCTACTTTGGTCGGTCATTGTGCATGGTAGCCACACCGTGCTTATACTGATTGAAGGTCACTGTACTTGCTAGTTCAGAAGTGATATTCCCAGACCATTGTTTCCCCCTCCGACCGTTTGTGACAGGTGTTATGGTTGGTGAATGTTGACCACCCATATTGAACTTCTTTCATCATGGTCGGTGACATATGCCTAGTCTGGTTGTTTGGTGTGCATAGTAGCCACACCGTGCCACTACACATTGAAGTTCTTTGTCCTTTCTAGTCGATATATAGGGTTCCCAAACCATTGTCTCTCCCTCTGACCATTTGTGACTCGTGTTATGAGTTGTGAATGTTGACCACACATAGTGGACTTCTTCGGGCATAGTCAGTGACGTTTGCATCCTTTGGTTGGTCACTGTACACGCAAGCCACACCGTGCCACTACTTGTTGACAATCTTTCTATTTTCTAGTTGAAAACTAGTGTTCCCAACCCATGGTTTCCCCCACCGACAATTTGTGACTCGTGTTACAAGTTTTCAACATTCACCACACTTGTGAAATCCGTTTGGTGATGGTTAGTGACATATGGCTACTTTGGTTTTTCCGTGTACATGGTTACCACACCGTGTCACTACGTATCGAAGGTCTTTGTGCCTTCTACTTGATAGCTAGCGTTCCCAACCCGTTGTTAGCCCCTCTGAATATATGTGACTCGTGTTGTGAGTTGTCAACATTGACCACATGAAGTGAATTTCTTTGGTCATGGTCAGCGACATATGCATACTTTGGTTGGTCACTGTGCATTATAGCCACACTGTGCCACTGCATATTGAAGGTATTTGTACTTGCTAGTCGATAACTAGTATTTAAAAGCCATTATCTTCCACTCTCACCATCTGTGACTCGTGTTATGAGCTGTCAAAGTTTACCACACATGGTGACATTCTTCAGTCATGGTCAGTGACATATGCATACCTTGGTTGGTCATCGTGCATGGTATCCACACCGTGCCACAACGTATTGAAGGTCGTTGTGCTTGCTAGTTGATACCTGGTGTTCCCAAGCAATTTTGCCCCCCTCCGACTATTTGTGACTCGTATTATGAGTTGTCTACGTTGACCACACACGGCGGATTTCTTTGGTCAAAGGCAGTACATATGCCTACTTTGGTCGGTCATTGTGCATGGTAGCCACACAGTGCTACTACTGATTGAAGGGAGTTGTACTTGCTAGTTGAGAACTGATATTCCCGGACCATTGTTTCCCCGTTTGGCCGTTTGTGACTCGTGTTATGGTTGGTGAACGTTGACCAACTATATTAAAATTCTTTGGTCATGGTCAGTGACATATGCCTGGTTTTTTTGTTTGTTGTGCATAGTAGCCACATCGTGCCACTACGTACTGAAGTTATTTGTACTTTCTAGTCCATGCGTAGGGTTCCTAAATAATTGTATCTCTCTCTGACCATTTTTGACTCGTGTTATGAGTTGTCAAAGTTGACCACGCATACTGGATTTCTTCAGTCATAGTCAGTGACGTATTCATCCTTTGGTTGGTCACAGTGCACGCTAGCCAAACCGTGCCACTACTTGTTTAAAATCTTCGTACTTGCTAGTTGATAAGTAGTGTTCCCAGTCCATTATTTCCCCCTCCGACCATTTGTGACTCGTGCTATGAGTTTTCAACATTGACCACACACTGTGAAATTCGTTTGAGCATGGTTAGTGACATATGCCTACTTTGGTTTGTCATTGTCCATGGTTACCACGTCGTGTCACTACATATTAAAGGTATTTGTGCTTTCTAGTTAATAGCTAGTCTTCCCAAACCATTCTTACCCCCTTTTTACTATCTGTGTCCCGTGTTGTGAGTTGTCAACGCTGACCACATGAAGTGAAATTTGTTGGTCATGGTCAGTGACATGTGCATACTTGGGTTGGTCACTGTGCATGGTAGCCAGACTGTGCCACTACATATTGAAAGTATTTGTACTTGCTAGTGGATAACTAGTATTCACAAACCATTATCTTCCACCCTGACCATGTGTGACTCGTGTTATGAGTTGTCAAAGTTTACCACACTCAGTGACATTATTTGGTCATGGTCAGTGACATATGCCTACTTTGGCTGGACATCGTGCATGGTATCCACACCGTGCCACAACTTATTGAAGGTCCTTGTGCTTGCTAGTTGATGCCTGGTGTTCCCAAACCTTTGTCTCCCCCTCTGGCCATTTGTGACTCCTATTATGAGTTGTCAACGCTGACCACACACAGCAGATTTCTTTGGTCAAAGGCGGTACATATGCCTACTTTGGTCGGTCGTTGTGTAATGTAGCCACAGTGTGCTTATACTGATTGAAGGTCACTGTACTTGCTAGTTGAGAACTGATATTCCCGAACCATTGTTTCCCCCTCTGGCCGTTTCTGACTCGTGTTATGGTTGGTGAAGGTTGACTACCCATAATCAAATTCTTTGGTCATGGTCAGTGACATATGCCTAGTTTGTTTGTTTGGTGTGCATGGTAGCCACACCGTGCCACTACGTATAGAAGTTATTTGTCCTTTCTTGTCCATGCATAGGGTTCCCAAACCATTGTATCTCGCTCTGACCATTTGTGACTCGTGTCATGAGTTGTCAATGTTGACCACGCATACTGGATTTCTTCAGTCATGGTCAGTGACGTATTCATCCTTTGGTTGGTCACGGTGCACGCTAGCCAAACCGTGCCACTACTTGTTGAAATCCTTCATACTTGCTAGTTGATAGCTAGTGTTCCCAGCCCATATTTTCCCCCTCTGACCATTTGAGAATCGTGTTATGAGTTTTCAATATTGACCGCACACTGTGAAATTCGTTTGGTCATGGTTAGTGACATATGCCTACTTTGGTTTGTCATTGTTCATGGTTACCACGACGTGTCACTACATATTAAAGGTATTTGTGCTTTCTAGTCAATAGCTAGTCTTCCCAAACCATCGTTACCCCCCTTTGACTATCTGTGACTTGTGTTGTGAGTTGTCAACGCTGATCACATGAAGTGAAATTTGTTGGTCATGGTCAGTGACATATGCATACTTTGGTTGGTCACTGTGCATGGTAGCCAGGCTGTGCCACTACATACTGAATGCATTTGTACTTGCTAGTGGATAACTAGTATTCACAAACCATTGTCTTCTACCCTGACCATGTGTGACTCGTGTTATGAGTTGTCAAAGTTTACCACACTTAGTGACATTATTTGGTAGTGGTCAGTGACACATGCCTACTTTGGCTGGTCATCGTGCATGGTATCCACACCATGCCACAACTTATTGAAGGTCCTTGTACTTGCTAGTTGATACCTGGTGTTCCCAAACCATTGTCTCCCCCTCTGACCATTTGTGACTCCTATTATGAGTTGTCAACGCTGACCACACACAGCAGATTTATTTGGTCAAAGAGAGTACATATGCCTACTTTGGTCAGTCATTGTGCATGGTAGCCACACCGTGCTTATACTGATTGAAGGTCACTGTACTTGCTACTTGAGATTTGATATTCCCAGACCATTTTGCCCCCTCTGACCGTTTGTGACACGTGTTATGATTGGTCAACGTTGACCACCCATATTGAAATTATCCTGTCATGGTCAGTGACATATGCCTAGTTTGGTTGCTTGGTGTGCATAGTAGCCACACCGTGCCACTACGTATTGAAGCTATTTGTCCTTTCTAGTCGATACATAGGGTTCCAAAACCATTGTCTCTCCGTCTGACCATTTGTGACTCGTGTTATGAGTTGTCAATGTTGACCACACAACTAGACTTCTTCGGTCATACTCAGTAACGTATGCATCCTTTGGTTCGTCACTGTGCACGCTAGCCACACCGTGCCACTGCTTGTTGAATGTCTTTGTACTTGCTAGTTGATAACTAGTGTTCCCAATCCATTGTTTCCCACTCTGACCAGTTGTGACTCGTGTTATGAGTTGTCAATGTTGACCACACATACTGTATTTCTTCGGTCATAGTCAGTGACGTATGTATCCTTTGGTTGGTCGCTGTGCATGCTAGCAAAACCGTGCGACTACATGTTGAAAGTCTTCGTACTTGCTGGTTGATAACTAGTGATCCCAGCCCATTGTTTCCCCCTCTGACCATTTGTGACTCGTGTTATGAGTTCTCAATATTGACCACACACTGTGAAATTCGTTTGGTCATGGTTAGTGACATATGCCTACTTTGGTTTGTCATTGTACATGGTTACCACGCCGTGTCACTACATATTAAAGGTATTTGTGCTTTATAGTTAATAGCTAGTCTTCACAAACCATTGTTACCCCCCTTTGACTATCTATGACTCGTGTTGTGAGTTTTCAACGCTGACCACATGAAGTGAAATTCGTTGGTCATGGTCAGTGACATATGCATAATTTGGTTGGTCACTGTGCATGGTAGCCACACTGTGCCACTACATATTGAAGGTATTTGTACTTGTTAGTGGATAACTAGTATTCACAAACCACTACCTTCCACCCTGACCATGTGTGACTCGTGTTACGAGTTGTCAAAGTTTACAGCACTTAGTGACATTATTTGGTCATGGTCAGTGACATATGCCTACTTTGGATGGTCATCGTGCATGGTATCCACACTGTGCCACAACTTATTGAAGGTCCTTGTGCTTATTAGTTGATACCTGGTGTTCCCAAACAACTGTCTTCCCCTCTGACCATTTGTGACTCCTATACTGAGTTGTCAACGCTGACCACACTGAGCTGATTTCTTTAGCCTAAGGCAGTACATATGCCTATTTTGGTCGGTCATTGTGCATGGTAGCCACACCGTGCTTATACTGATTGAAGGTCACTGTACTTGCTAGTTGAGAAATGATATTCCCTGACCATTGTTTCCCCCTCTGGCCGTTTGTGACTCGTGTTATGGTTGGTGAACGTTGACCACCCATATTGAAATTCTTTGGTCATGGTCAGTGACATATGCCTAGTTTGTTTGTTTGGTGTGCATAATAGCCACACCGTGCCACTACATATTGAAGTTATTTGTCCTTTCTAGTCCATGCATATGGTTCCCAAACATTGTATCTCCCTCTGACCATTTGTGACTCGTGTTATGAGTTGTCAATATTGACCGCGCATACTGGATTTCTGCAGTCATAGTCAGTGACATATACATCCTTTGGTTGGTCACTGTGCAGGCTAGCCAAACCGTGCCACTACTTGTTGAAATCCTTCATACTTGCTAGTTGATAACTAGTGTTACCAGCCCATTGTTGCCCCCTCTGACCATTTTTGACTCGTGTTATGAGTTTTCAATGTTGGCCACACACTGTGAAATTCGTTTGGTCATGGTAAGTGACATATGCCTACTTTGGTTTGTCATTGTACATGGATACCATGCCGTGTCACTACATATTAAAGGAATTTTTGCTTTCTAGTTAATAGCTAGTGTTCCCAAACCATTGTTACCCACTTTGACTATCTGTGACTCGTGTTGTGAGCTGTCAACCCTGACCACATGAAGTGAAATTTGTTGGTCATGGTCAGTGACATATGCGTACTTTGGTTGGTCACTGTGCATGGTAGCCACGCTGTGCCACTACATATTGAAGGTATTTGTAATTGCTACTGGATAACTAATATTCACAAACCATTATCTTCCACCCTGACCATTTGTGACTCTTGTTATGAGTTGTCAAAGTTTACCACACTTAGTGACATTTTTTGGTCATGGTGAGTGACATATGCCTACTTTGGTTGGTCATCCTGCATTGTATCCACACCGTGATAAAACGTATTGAAGGTCCTTGTGCTTGCTAGTTGATGCCTGGTGTTTCCAAACCATTTTCTCCCCCACTGACCATTTGTGACTCCTATGATGAGGTGTCTACGCTGACCACACACAGCGGATTTCTTTGGCCAAAGGTAGTACATATGCCTACTTTGGTCGGTCATTGTGCATGGTAGCCACACCGTGCTTATACTGATTGAAGGTCGCTGTACTTGCTAGTTGAGAAATGATATTCACAGACCATTGTTTCCCCCTCTGACCGTTTGTGAATTGTGTTATGGTTGGTGAATGTTGACCACCCATATTGAAACTCTTTCGTCATGGTCGGTGACATATGCCTAGTTTGGTTGTTTGGTGTGCACAGTAGCCGCGTCGTGCCACTACGTATTGAAGTTTTTTGTCCTTTCTAGTCGATACATAGGGTACCCAAACCATGGTCTCTCCCTCGGACCATTTGTGACTCGTGTTCTGAGTTGTCAATGTTGACCATACATAGAATACTTCTTCGGTCATAGTCAGTGACATATGCATCCTTTGGTTGGTCACTGTGCACGCTAGCCACACCATGCCACTACAAGTTGAAAATATTTCTACTTGCTAGCTGATAACTAGTGTTCCCAACCCATTGTTTCCCCCTCTGACCTTTTGTGACTCGTGTTATGCGTTTTCATCGTTGACCACACACTGTGAAATTCTTTTGGTCTTGGTTAGTGATATGTGCCTACTTTGGTTTGTCACTGTACATGGTTACCGCGCCGTGTCACTACGTATTGAAGGTCTCTGTGATATCTTGTTGATAGCTAGTGTTCCCAAACCAATGTTACCCCCTCTGAATATCTGTGACTCGTGTTGTGAGTTGTCAATGTTGACCACATGAAGTGAAATTATTTGTTCATGGTCAGTGACATATGCGTACTTTGGTTGGTCACTGTGCATTGTAGCCACACTGTGCCACTACATATTGAAGGTATTTGTACTTGCTAGTCGATAACTAGTATTCACAAACCATTATCTACCACCCTGACCATTCGTAACTTGTGTTATGAGTTGTCAAAGTTTACCATACAGGGTGACATTCTTTGGTCATGGTCAGTGACATATGCATAACTTGGTTGGTCATCGTGCATGGTATCCACACCGTGCCACAACGTATTGTATCTCCTGGTGCTTGCTATTTGATACTTGGTGTTCCCAACCCATTGTTTCCCCCCCTGACCATTTGTGACTTGTATTATGAGTTGTCAACGTTGACCACACACAGAGGATTTCTTTGGTCAAAGGTAGTACATATGCCTAATTTGTTCGGTCATTGTACATGGTAGCCACACCGTGCTACTACTGACTGAAGGTCGTTGTACATACTGATATTCCCATAGCATTTTTTCCTCCCCTGACCGTCTGTGACTCGTGTTATGGTTAGTCAACGTTGACTACCCATGTTTAAATTCTCTTGTCATGGTCAGTGACATGTGCCTAGTTTGGTTGTTTGGTGTGCATATTAGCCACACCGTGCCACTACGCATTGAAGTTCTTTGTCCTTTCTAGCAGATACATCGGGTTCCCAAACCATTGTCTCTCCCTCTAACCATTTGTGACTCGTGTTATGAGTTGTCAATGTTGACCACACATAGTGGACTTCTTTGGTCATAGTCAGTGACATATGTATCCTTTGCTTGGTCACTGTGTACGCTAGCCACACCATGGCACTACTTGTTGAAAATTGTTCTACTTGCTAGTTGATAACTAGTGTTCCCAACCCATGGTTCCCCCACTGACCATTTGTGACTCGTGTTATGAGTTTTCAACGTTGACCACACATTGTGAAATCTGTTTGGTCATGGTTAGTGACATATGTCTACTTTGGTTTGTCCCTGTACATTGTTTCCACGTGGTGTCACTACATATTGAAGGTATTTGGGCTTTCTAGTTAATAGCTAGTGTTCCCAAACCATTCTTACCCCCCTTGGACTATCTGTGACTCGTATTGTGAGTTGTCAACGCTGACCACATTAAGGGAAATTTGTTAGTCATGGTCAGTGACACGAGCATACTTTGGTTGGTCACTATACATGGTAGTTTGTCGTGCCACTCCATATTGAAGGTATTCGTACTTGCTACTCAATAACTAGTATTCACAAACCATTGTCTTCCATTCTGACCATTCATGACTCGTGTTATGAATCGTCAAAGTTTACCACACTTAGTGACATTTTTTGGTCATGGTCAGTGACATATGCCTACTTTGGTTGGTCATCGTGCATGGTATCCACACCGTGCCACAAGGTATTGAAGGTCCTTGTGCTTGCTAGTTACCAAACCATTGTTTCTGTCAGAAGATTGCAAGTGCTACTGCAGAGTGGACGCGGTCGGAGAGACGAGCGTTTCAATGGTGGACAGGAGCACGAGCAGAAGCGAAGTGGAAGCGGCAATAGGACGACGAGCAGAAGCGAAAGATTATGAAGAATGATGAGGAAAGGCCTGGGCGCGACACCAGAGGTGCGAGCGCTGAGATCTTTGCAGCAAGGGAGTGGATGCAGCACCTTGAGGGAAGGACAGAAGCTTCCTTGAAGGTGCGGGCGTTGCTGACGTATGAGTGACGTTTAGTAGAAGTGAGAGGGCGCAGTGCAAGAGCACGGGCGCTGAGCTGACAATGGAAGGCATGAGAGACTGGAGGCGGCCCAAAGGGCGAGCCTGAAGGGAATCCAATGGATTGATTATAGAATGTAGTACAAGCAATACAAAAAGGAAAGGTATAGCCTAGCGCACTTCGTCGAGCGGGCATAGAGATAGCGGCTCGGGCAAGTGCGAGATTAGGGAGCGCCTCGAGACCACGATTCGGCTTTGCTAGCCGTACGCATAGGGGAGTGGTGAGTGCAGGCACGATCTTCGCAGGTGCGTTTCGCCTGGGCCATTGTGGTATGCGGCCGTTGGTTTTGGTCTTGGCGAGGCTCGCACANAAAGGGCGAGCCTGAAGGGAATCCAATGGATTGATTATAGAATGTAGTACAAGCAATACAAATAGG
This sequence comes from Penium margaritaceum, assembly GCA_023375785.1. Lineage (NCBI taxonomy): Eukaryota > Viridiplantae > Streptophyta > Zygnematophyceae > Desmidiales > Peniaceae > Penium > Penium margaritaceum. Next base: position 415,342 of record SZWC01000006.1, on the reverse strand, counting down.
AAAGGTCTAGCCTAGCGCGCTTCGTCGAGCGGGCATAGAGATAGCGGCTCGGGCAAGTGCGAGATTAGGGAGCGCCTCGAGACCACGATTCGGCTTTGCTAGCCGTACGCATAGGGGAGTGGTGAGTGCAGGCACGATCTTCGCAGGTGCGTTTCGCCTGGGCCATTGTGGTATGCGGCCGTTGGTTTCGGTCTTGGCAAGGCTCGCACAGCTTGTCGGTCGTAGGACCGTTTGGGTGTTAATCTTGTGACTCCGGAGATGAACCTGCATTGTCACTCTTTATTTTGTCAGTGGCTGCACCCCTTGAAGCGATCTCCGAGATAATATCCGACACCCCCCTTAGATTGGGAGAGGGTTGCAAGCCTTGAATGGTAGGCCTGCGAGTCCTGCTTCTGTGGGAGTGCAGCACGGAGAGAGCTTGGGATGTTTTGGAGGCGGTGGACGCCTTAGCACCAGGTTGTAGAGAGAAGAGAGGAATCCTGGGCGATGCAGCAGTTTTTGAGTTCTGTCAGTGAGTGCAGTGGTTGAAGGATCTTCAGTGAAGGGAAAGGAGCAGTTTGTCAGTTGTGTGGAGGAAAGTTCAGTTGAGTTGCAGTGAGGTAGTGTGGGCTTGCAGTAAGAGGCCGACTGATTCCGATCACGTATCCATACAGATCTTGGACTCGGGCCCTACTTGGATCTGTGTAGGTTATGGGCGGTGACAACTCTGCGAAGGCAGGCAATCCAGATCTGTGAGGTCATGTGATGCATTTTCATGAAGTAGTCTGCTTCCTGCAGTAGACGGTTGATGAGAAGCTTGCCATGGGCAGGGGCTGCGGTCAGCAGTGTTCCGTGAGTTGTGCAGTAGCTTGTGAGGAAGGTGTGAAGAGGTGCATGAGAGGTGTTGGAGAGAATGAGGCGGGGTGGTCGGTCAAAGTGTTTGGTCTGTTGATTTAGCCAGTCCCTCAGTGCAGGAACAGCCCCGGTCAATGTGCGAAGGGAGAGGATAGTGCAGTGCTGTGGGAATTGATCGTGAATGAATAGGAAGTGGCTGTGGCGGGCAGTGGAGTATGTAGTCGGAGGTTGGATGAGGGCAATGTGTAGGGAGTCAAAGCTGCACAGAGAGGGGTGAGAAGAGAGAGGAGGAGAGGAGGACGTGGTGTACATCTCAAAACCATACTCCTCAGATCCAATCTCATACATAGGCTCAACTACTCCTAACATAACAGAGTTGTTAGGAGCAGGGTTCACGGCAGCAGGGATGGCAGGAGAAGATGGAGTTTCCAAGTTGTTGGCTGGGGCTTAATGCCAGTTTGAGCTTCCCATCCGGTTGTAGTAGCGCTGACGACGCTCTTCCGCCCAGTTGGGTTGTTCACCATAGGACTTGCCGGGGTTCTGATCCAGCCACTCGTCAGTAGCGCGGTGATCACAGACCTGAGGCAGGTGGTTGCGGCGGCCACACTTAGTTCCTTTGAATGGACCGTGGCGGATGGTGTAGGAGCAGGGGAAGCGGTTGAACATGCGGTTGTCAGTGGTGGCGGCCATGGTTTCAAACGAGTTGGTGGCAATGGTAGTCTCGCGCGCTTGCTTGGCGACATAGTCCTGTTTTGCTGCCATGAGTTTGGGGCTGATGACAACGAGGGTCAGTTGATCAACAAGCAGCTGCAGTAAGATTTTGCGGATGATATCATACTGACCAGGGAGGTCAGAGATGATGCCGTTGCAGACGACAGCAGGAGGAAGGTCAATCTTCATTTCCTTCAGATCGCGGGCAATGGTGCTGATGGCTGCAATGTAACTGCCCATGTTGGTATGGGCGGCGAAGGGCACAAAGAAGAGTGACATGATCTTGATTCTTCAGGCGGTAGAGGTGTTGTTGCTGAAGTGATCTTCAAGGGCTTTCCACACTTCGTGAGTCTTGCTGCCAAGGGTGCGGATGTCTTCATGCAATTCAGGAGAGGAGGTGGTCATGATGGTCATGAGGGCGGTGCTGTTGGCGACTTCCCAGAAGGCGCGGCTGATGGTGGTAGCGGGGGCAACGGGAGCAGAGGAGGAAGAGGCATTTGAAGGAGCAGGGTGAGAAACGGATCCACCGGAGGGGTCTCCACCGGGAGTGGTTGATGCAGTTGTAGTTAAGGAGGAGGAGATGGCGTCAAGTGGTTCTATTCCAGTGTCCGAGTTGGTGATCAGATGACTAAGGGTGACTCCCTCAACCTTTTGCGTTCCAAAGAAAAGTGACACTGAGTAGCTCCACAGCTTGTAGTTGCTAGTACCATCCGGCTTTACAGTGAGCTTGGGAAGACCAGACAGAGTGAGAGAGGATGCCATGATGAAGTGGACGATGAGACGATGGAAAGAATGGACAGGTGGAGATGGTTGAGGATATTCTGTTGCGGCGATGAGAATCTGCTGAAAGCTCTTGATCAAAATAAAGGAATACCAGGATGTCAATGCGCTTCGATTGCGGAGATGCTGTTGAGCGAGAAAATGAGACTGGGTGCAGGGACAGAGCCTCGTGCACTAATGGCGGAGATGATGGATGAGCGGAAATTGCTTTGCTGATGGAGTGGGCGCAGGGGCAGAACCTCGTGCGCGCAATTTACCAAGAGGAAGTGGTCTGGTGCTGCCACGACACCTTAGTCAGAAGAAGCGCTGCCACCGCAGTTCTTCTGGCGACCACAGTTCTTCGAGGCGGAGGATTTCGACAGGAGTGGGTGCGGCCGATGACGGCGAGTACGATGGAGCCAGGGGTGTTACTTGAGCTCTGATACCATGTCAGTAGATTGCAAGTGCTGCCGCAGAGTGGACGCGGTCGGAGAGACGAGCGTTTCAATGGTGGACAGGAGCACGAGCAGAAGCGAAGTGGAAGCGGCAATAGGACGACGAGCAGAAGCAAAAGATGATGAAGAATGATGAGGAAAGACCTGGGCGCGACACCAGAGGTGCGAGCGCTGAGATCTTTGCAGGAAGGGAGTGGACGCAGCACCTTGAGGGAAGGACGGAAGCTTCTTTGAAGGTGCGGGCGTTGCTGACGTATGAGTGACGTTTAGTATAAGTGAGAGGGCGCAGTGCAAGAGCACGGGCGCTGAGCTGAGAATGGAAGGCAGGAGAGACTGGAGGCGGCCCAAAGGGCGAGCCTGAAGGGAATCCAATGGATTGATTATAGAATGTAGTACAAGCAATACAAATAGGAAAGGTCTAGCCTAGCGCGCTTCGTCGAGCGGGCATAGAGATAGCGGCTCGGGCAAGTGCGAGATTAGNGAAGCTTCCTTGAAGGTGCGGGCGTTGCTGACGTATGAGTGACGTTTAGTATAAGTGAGAGGGCGCAGTGCAAGAGCACGGGCGCTGAGCTGAGAATGGAAGGCAGGAGAGACTGGAGGCGGCCCAAAGGGCGAGCCTGAAGGGAATCCAATGGATTGATTATAGAATGTAGTACAAGCAATACAAATAGGAAAGGTCTAGCCTAGAGCACTTTGTCGAGTGGGCATAGAGATAGCGGCTCGGGCAAGTGCGAGATTAGGGAGCGCCTCGAGACCACGATTCGGCTTTGCTAGCCGTACGCATAGGGGAGTGGTGAGTGCAGGCACGATATTCGCAGGTGCGTTTCGCCTGGGCCATTGTGGTATGCGGCTGTTGGTTTCGGTCTTGGCGAGGCTCGCACAGCTTGTCGGTCGTAGGACCGTTTAAGTGTTGATCTTGTGACTCCGGAGATGAACCTGCATTGTCACTCCTTATTTTCTCAGTGGCTACACGCCTTGAAGCGATCTCCGAGATTATATCCGACAATTTCCCCCTCTGACCATTTGTGATTCGTATGATGAGTTGTCAACGCTGTCCGCACACATCGGATTTTTTTGGTCAAAGACAGTACATATGCCTACTTTGGTCGGTCATTGTGCATGGTAGCCACACCGTGCTTATACTGATTGGTGGTCGCTATACTTGCTACTTGTGAACTGATATTCCCAGACCATTGTTTCCCCCTCTGACCATTTTTGCCTCGTGTTATGGTTGGTGAATGTTGACCACCCATACTAAAATTATTTGGTCATGGTCAGTGACATATGCCTACTTTGGTTGTTTGGTGTGCATAGTAGCCACACCGTGCCACTACGTATTGAAGTTCCTTGTCCTTCCAGTCGATGCATAGGGTTCCGAAACCATTGTCTCTCCCTCTGACCATTTGTGACTCGTGTTATGAGTTGTCAATGTTGACCACACATAGTGGACTTCTTCGGTTATTGTCAGTGACATATGCATCCTTTGGTTGGTCACTGTGCACGCTAGCCACACCATGCCACTACTTGTTGAAAACATTTCTACCCGCTAGTTGATAACTAGTATTCCCAACCCATGGTTTCCCCCACTGACCATTTGTGACTCGTGTTATGTGGTTTCAATGTTGACCACACACTGTGAAATCCGTTTGGTCATGGTTAGTGACATATGCCTACTTTTGTTTGTCACTGTACATGGTTACCACGCCATGTCACTACGTATTGAAGGCCTCTGTGCTTTCTTGTTGATATCTAGTGTTCCCAAACCATTGTTACCCCCTCTAAATATCTGTGATTCGTGTTGTGAGTTGTCGACATGGACCACATGAAGTGAAATTCTTTTTTCATGGTCAGTGACATATGCGTACATTGGTTGGTCACTGGGCATTGTAGCCACACGGTGCCACTACATATTGAAAGTATTTGTACTTGCTAGTCGAGAACTAGTATTCACAAACCATTATGTTCCACCCTGACCATTTGTGACTTGTGTTATGAGTTGTCAAAGTTTACCACACATGGTGACATTCTTTGGTCGTGGTCAGTGACATATGCATACCTTGGTTGGTCATCGTGCATGGTATCCGCACCGTGCGACAAGGTATTGTAGCTCCTTGTGCATACTATTTGAAACTTGGTGTTCCCAAACCATTGTTTCCCCCTCTGACCATTTGTGACTCGTATTATGAGTTGTCGACGTTGACCAAACACAGCGGATTTCTTTCGTCAAAGGCAGTACATATGCCTACTTTGGTCGGTCATTGTGCATGGTAGCCACACTATGCTACTACTGACTGAAGGTCGTTGTACTTGCTAGTTGAGAACTGATATTTCCAAACCATTGTTCCCTCCCTTGACCGTTTGTGAATCGTGTTATGGTTGGTCAATATTGACCACCCATATTGAAATTTTTTGGTCATGGTCAGTGACATATGCCTAGTTTGGATGTTTGGTGTGCATATTAGCCACACCGTGCCACTACGTATTGAAGTTATTTGTCCTTTCTAGTCCATGCATAGGGTTCCCAAACCATTGTCTCTCCCTCTGACCATTTGTGACTCGTATTATGAGTTGTCAACGTTGACCACACACTGTGAAATCCGTTTGGTCATGGTTAGTGACATATGCCTAGTTTGGATGTTTGGTGTGCATATTAGCCACACCGTGCCACTACGTATTGAAGTTATTTGTCCTTTCTAGTCCATGCATAGGGTTCCCAAACCATTGTCTCTCCCTCTGACCATTCGTGACTCGTTTTATGAGTTGTCAATGTTGACCACACATAGTGGACTTCTTTGGTCATAGTTAGTGACGTATTCTTCCTTTGGCTGGTCAGTGTGCACGCCAGCCTCACCGTGCCACTACTTGTTGCTGTTCTTCGTATTTTCTAGTTGATAACTAGTTTTCGTAATCTATTGTTTCCCCCTCTGACCATTTGTGAATCGTGTGATGAGTTTTCAACGTTGACCACACACTGTGAAATTTGTTTGGTCATGGTTAGTGACATATGCCTACTTTGCTTTGTCACTGTACATGTTTAGCACGCCGTGTCACTACGTATTGAAGGTATTTTTGATTTATAGTCAATAGATAGTGTTTGCAAACCAATGTTACCCCCCTTTGATTATCTGTGACTCGTGCTGTGAGTTTTCAAAGCTGACCACGTGACGTGAAATTCGTTGGTCATGGTCAGTGACATATGCATACTTTGGTTGGTCACTGTGCATGGTAGCCACGCTGCGCCACTACATACTGAAGGTATTTGTACTTTCTACTCGATGACTAGTATTTAAAAACCATTTTCTTCCACTCTTACCATTTGTGACTCGTGTTATGAGTTTTCAAAGTTTACCACACTTAGTGATATTATTTGGTCATGGTCAGTGACATATGCCTACTTTGGTTGGTCATCGTGAATGGTATCCACACCGTGCCACAACGCATTGAAGGTCCTTGTGCTTGCTAGTTGATACCTGGCGTTCCCAAACCATTGTCTCCCCCTCTGACCATTTGTGACTCCTATTATGAGTTGTCAACGCTGACCACACACAGCGGATTTCTTTGGTCAAAGGTAGTACATATGCCTACCTTGGTCGGTCATTGTGCATGGTAGCCACACCGTGCTTATACTGATTGAAGGTCGCTGTACTTGCGAGTTGAGAACTGATATTCCCAGACCATTGTTTCCCCCTCTGACCGTTTGTGACTCGTGTTATGGTTGGTGAATGTAGACCACCCATATTGAAATTCTTTCGTTATGGTCGGTGACATATGCCTAGTTTGGTTGTTTGGTGTGCATAGAAGCCACACCTTGCCACTACATATTGAAGTTCTTTGTCCTTTCTAGTCAATACATAGGGTTCCCAAACCATTGTCTCTCCCTGGGACCTTTTGTGACTTGTGTTATGAGTTGTCAATGTTGACCATACATAGTGGACTTCTTCGTTCATAGTCAGTGACGTGTGCATCCTTTGGTTGGTCACTGTGCACGCTAGCCACACCGTGCCACTACTTGTTGAAAATNTTTGGTCAAAGGCAGTACATATGCCTACTTTGGTCGGTCATTGTGCATGGTAGCCACACCGTGCTTATACTGATTGAAGGTCGCTGTACTTGCTAGTTGAGAACTGATATTCCCAGACCATTGTTTCCCCCTCTGACCGTTTGTGACTCGTGTTATGGTTGGTGAATGTAGACCACCCATATTGAAATTCTTTCGTTATGGTCGGTGACATATGCCTAGTTTGGTTGTTTGGTGTGCATAGAAGCCACACCTTGCCACTACATATTGAAGTTCTTTGTCCTTTCTAGTCAATACATAGGGTTCCCAAACCATTGTCTCTCCCTGGGACCTTTTGTGACTTGTGTTATGAGTTGTCAATGTTGACCATACATAGTGGACTTCTTCGTTCATAGTCAGTGACGTGTGCATCCTTTGGTTGGTCACTGTGCACGCTAGCCACTCCCTGCCACTACTTGTTGAAAATCATTCTACTTGCTAGTTGGTAAGTAGTGTTCCCAACCCATGGTTTCCCCCACTGACCATTTGTGACTCGTGTTACGAGTTTTCAACGTTGACCACACACTGTGAAATCTTGTTGGTCATGGTTTGTCACATATGCCTACTATGGTCTGTCACTGTACATGGTTACCACGCCGTGTCATTACGTATCGAAGGTCTTTGTGCTTTCTTGATAACAGCTAGTGTTCCTAAACCATTGTTAGCACCCTCTGACAATCTGTGACTCGTGTTGTGAGTCGTAAATGTTGACCACATGAAGTGAAATGCTTTGTTCATGGTCAGTGACATATGCATACCTTGGTTTATCACTGTGCATTGTAGCCACACTATGCCACTACATATTGAAGGTATTTGTTCTTGCTAGTCCATAACTAGTATTCACAAACCATTATCTTCCACCCTGAACATTTGTGACTCGTGTTATGTGTTGTCAAAGTTTACCACTCTTAGTGACATTATTTGGTCATGGTCAGTGACATATGCCTACTTTGGTTGGTCATCGTACATGGTATCCACACCGTGCCACAACGTATTGAAGCTCCTTATGCTTGCTATTTGATACTTGGTGTTCCCAAAGCATTGATTCCCCCTTCTGACCATTTGTGACTCGTATTATGAGTTGTCAACGTTGACCACATACATCGAATCTATTTGGTCAAAGGCAGTATATATGCCTACTTTGGTGGGTCATTGTGCATGGTAGCTACACCCTGCTACTACTGACTGAAGTTCGTTGCACTTGCTAGTTGAGAACTGATATTCCCATAGCATTGTTTCCTCCCCTCACCGTTTGTGACTCGTGTTATGTTTGGTCAACGTTGACCACCCATGTTGAAATTCTCTGGTTATGGTCAGTGACATATGCCTAGTTTGGTTGTTCAGTGTGCATATAAACCACACCATGCCACTGCGTATTGAAGTTCTTTGTCCTTTCTATTCAATACATATGGTTCGCAAACCATTTTCCCTCCCTACGACCATTTGTGACTTGTGTTATGAGTTGTCAACGTTGACAACACATAGTGGACTTCTTCGGTCATAGTCAGTGACATATGCATCCTTTGGTTGGTCACTGTGCATGCTAGCCACACCGTGCTACTACTTGTTGAAAATCTTTCTACTTGCTAGTTGATAACTAGTGTTCCCAACCCATGATTTCCCCCACTGGCCATTTGTGACTCGTGTTATGCGTTTTCAACGTTGACCACACATTGTGAAATCCGTTTGGTCATGGTTAGTGACATATGCCTACTCTGGTTTGTCCCTGTACCTGGTTACCACACCGTGTCACTGTGTATTGAAGGTCTTTGTGCTTTCTAGTTGATATCTAGTGTTCCCAAACCATTGTTAACCCCCTCTGACTATCAGTGATTCGTGTTGTGAGTTGTCAACGCTGACCACATGAAGTGAAATTCGTTGGTCATGTTCAGTGACATATGCATGCTTTGGTTGGTCACTGTGCATGGTAGCCACGCTGTGCCACTATATATTGAAGGTATTTATAATTGCTAGTCGATAACTAGTATTCACAAACCATTATCTTCCACCCTGACCATTTGTGACTCGTGTTATGAAGTGTCGGATTTTACCACACTTAGTGACATTATTTGGTCATGGTCAGTGTCATATGCCTACTTTGGTTGGTCATCGTGCATGGTATCCCCAGCGTGCCACAACTTATTGAAGGTCCTTGTGCTTGCTAGTTGATACTTGGTGTTCCGAAACCATTGTCCCCCCCTCTGACCATTTGTGACTCCTATTATGAGTTGTCAACGCTGACCACTCATAGCGGATTTCTTTGGTCAAAGGTAGTACATATGCCTACTTTGGTTGGTCATTGTGCATTGTAGCCACACCGTGCTTCTACTGATTGAAGGTCGCTGTACATGCTAGTTGAGAACTGATATTCACATAACAGTGTTTCCCCCTCTGACCATTTGTCACTCGTGTTATGGTTGGTGAATGTTGACCACCCATATTGAAATTCTTTCATCATGATCGGTGACATATGCCTAGTTTGGTTGTTTGGTGTACACAGTAGCCACACTGTGCCACTAAATATTTAGGTTCTTTGTCTTTTCTAGTCGATACATAGGGTTTGTGACATATGCCTACTCTGGTTTGTCACTGTACATGGTTACCACGCCGTGTCATTACGTATCGAATGTCTTTGAGCTTTCTTGTTAACAGTTTGTGTTCCCAAACCATTGTTAGCCCCCTCTGACTACTTGTGACTCGTGTTGTGAGTTGTAAATATTGACCACATGAAGTGAAATTCTTTGTTCATGGTCAGTGACATATGCATACTTGTGTTGGTCACTGTGCATTGTAGCCACACTGTGCCACTGCATATTGAAGGTATTTGTACTTGCTTGTCGATAACTAGTATTAAGAAACCATTATCTTCCACTCTGACCATTTGTGACTCATGTTATGAGCTGTCAAAGTTTACCACACATGGTGACATTCTTTGGTCATTATCAGGGACATATGCATACCTTGGTTGGTCATCGTGCATGGTATCCACACCATGCCACAACGTGTTGAAGGTCATTGTGCTTGCTATTTGATACCTGGTGTTCCCAAACAATTGTTTCCCCATCTGAATATTTGTGACTCGTATTATGAGTTGTCAACGTTGACCACACACAACGGATTTCTTTGGTCAAAGGCTAAACATATGCCTACTTTGGTCCGTCATTGTGCATGGTAGCCACTACGTGCTAATACTGATTGACGGGCGTTGTACTTGCTAGTTGAGAACTGATATTCCCAGACCATTTTTTCCCCCTCTGACCGTTTGTGACTCGTGTTATGGTTGGTGAACGTTGACCACCCACATTCAAATTCTGTGCTCATGGTCAGTGACATATGCCTTGTTTGGTTGTTGGTGTCCATAGTAGCCACACCGTGCCACTACGTATTGAAGTTATTTGTCCTATCTAGCCCATGCATAGGGTTCCAAAACCATTTTGTCTCCCTCTGAATATTCGTGACTCGTGTTATGAGCTGTCAATGTTGACCACGCATACTGGATTTCTTCAGTCATACTCAGTGACGTATTCATCCTTTGGTTGGTCACTGTGTACGCTAGCCACACCGTGCCACTACTTGTTGAAGTTCTTCGTACTTGCTGGTTGACAACTAGTGTTCCCATCCAATTGTTTCCCACTCTGACCATTTCTGACCCGTGTTAGGATTTTTCAATATTGACCACACGCTATGAAATTCGTTTGGTCATTGTTAGTGACGTATGCCTACGTTGGTTTGTCACTGTACATGGTTACCACGCTGTGTCACTACATATTAAAGGTATTTGTGCTTTCTAGTGAATAGCTAGTGTTCCCAGACCATTGTTACCCCCTTTTGACTATCTGTGACTCGTGTTGTGAGTTGTCAACGCTGACCACATGAAGTGAAATTCGTTGGTCATGGTCAGTGACATATGCATACTTTCGTTGGTCACTGTACATGGTAGCAACATTGTGACACTACATATTGAAAGTATTTGTACTTACTACTCGATAACTAGTATCCACGAACCATTGTCTTCCACTGTGACCAATTTGGACTCGTGTTATGAGCAGTCAAAGTTTACCACACTAAGTGACATTATTTGGTCATGGTCAGTTACATATGCCTACTTTGGTTGGTCATCGTGAATGGTATCCACACCGTGCCACAACTTGTTGAATGTCCTTGTGCTTGCTAGTTGATACCTGATGTTCCCAGACCGTTTTTTTCCCCCTCTGACCATTTGTGATTCGTATTATGAGTTGTCAACGCTCTCCACACACAGTGGATTTCTTTGGTCAAAGGCAGTACATATGCCTAATTTGGTCGGTCATTGTGCATGGTAGCCACACCGTGCTTATACTGATTGAAGGTTGCTGTACTGGTTAGTTGAAAACTGATATTCCCAGACCATTGTTTCCCCCTCTGACCGTTTGTGACTCGTGTTATGGTTGGTGAATGTTGACCACCCATATTGAAATTCTTTGGTCATCAGCCTACTTTGGTTGTTTGGTGTGCATAATAGCCACACCGTGCCACTACGTATTGAAGTTCTTTGTCCTTTGTAGTCGATATATAGGGTTCCCAAACCGTTTTCTCTCCCTCTGACCATTTGTGACTTTTGTTGTGAGTTGTCAATGTTGACCACACAAAGTGGACTTCTTCGGTCATATTCAGTGACAATGAGCTACAATACGTTGTGGCACGGTGTGGATACCATGTACGATGACCAACCAAGGTATGCATATGTCACTGACCATGACCAAAGAATGTCACCATGTGTGGTAAACTTTGACAACTCATAACGCGGGTCACAAATGGTCAGGGTTGAAAACAATGGTTTGTGAATACTAGTTATCGACAAGCAAGTACAAAAAATTTCAATGTGTAGTGGCACAGTGTGGATACAATGCACAGTGACCAACCAAAGTACGCATATTTCACTGACCATGAACAAAGAATTTCACTTCATGTGGTCAACATTGAGAAATCACAACATGAGTCACAGATAGTCAGAGGGGGCTAGCAATGGTTTGGGAACAGTAGCTGTCAACAAGAAAGCACAAAGACCTTCGATACGTAATTACACGGTGTGGTAACCATGCAGAGTGACAAACCAAAGTAGGCATATGTCACAAACCATGACCAAACGGATTTCACAGTGTGTGGTAAACGTTGAAAACTCATAACACGAGTCACAAATGGTCAGTGGGAGAAACCATGGGCTGGGAACACTAGTTATCAACTAGCAAGTAGACATATTTTCAACAAGTAGTGGCATGGTGTGGCTAGCGTGCACAGTGACCAACCAAGTGATGCACACCTCACTTACTATGGCCGAAGTAGTCTACTATGTATGGTCAACATTGACAACTGATAACACGAGTCACAAATGGTCAGAGGGAGAGACAATGGTTTGGGAACCCTATGTTTCGACTAGAAAGGACAAAAAACTTCAATATGTAGTGGCACGGCGTGGCTACTGTGCACACCAAACAACCAAACTAGGCATATGTCACCGACCATGACGAAATAATTTCAATATGGGTGGTCAACATTCACCAACCATAACACGAGTCACAAACGGTCAGAGGCGGAAATAATGGTCTGTGAATATCAGTTCTCAACTAGCAAGTACAGCGACCTTCAATCAGTATAAGCATGGTGTGGTTACCATGCACAATGACCGACCAAAGTAGGCATACGTACTACCTTTGACGAAAGAAGTCCGCTGTGTGTGGTCAGCGTTGACACCTCATAATAGGGGTCACAAATGGTCAGAAGGGGAGACAATGGTTTGGGAACTCCAGGTATCAACTAGCAAGCACACGGACCTTCAATAAGTTGTGGCACGGTGTGGATACCATCCACAATGACCAACCAAAGTAGGCATATGTCACTCACCATGACCAAGTAATGTCACTAAGCGTGGTAAACTTCGACAACTCATAACACGAGTCACAAATGGTCATGATGGAAGATAATGGTTTGTGAATACTATTTATCGACTAGCAAGTACAAATACATTCAATATGTAGTGGCACAGTGTGGCTACCATGCACATTAACGAACCAAAGTATGCATATGTCACTGACCATGACCAACGAATTTCACTTCATGTGGTCAGCGTTGACAACTCACAACACAAGTCACCGATAGTCAGAGGGGGGTAACAATGGTTTGGGAACACTATACATCAACTAGAAAGCACAAAGACCTTCAATACGTAGTGACACTGCGTGGTAACCACCTAAAGTGACAAACCAAACTAGGCATATGTCACTAACCATGACCAAGGAATTTCAATATGGGTGGTCAACATTCACAGCCCATAACATGAGTCACAAATGGTCAGAGGGGGAAAACATGGTTTCAAAACATTACGTATCTTCTAGCAAGTACAAAGATTTTTCGTATGTATTGGCACGGTGTGGCTACCGAGCACAATGACCTATTTAAGTAGGCATACCTCACTGCTCATGACCAAAGGAGTTTAGTGTGTGTGGTCAACGTTCACAACTCATAATACAAGTCAAAAATGGGCAGAGGGAGAAACAATGGTTTGGGAATACTCGGTATCGACTAGCAAGTACAAAGACCTTCGATAAGTGGTGGCACGGTGTGGCCACCATGCACAATGACCAACCAAAGTATGCTTGGTTCACTGAGTATCATAAAAAGAGTTTCACTGTGTGTAGTCAAATTTCCTTCTTACGGCTGGTCTGTCGGAGCAACGGTATAGAGGTTACTCAAGCTCGAAGTTGCAAAACTTGAAATTCCGTCTGCGTCAAATTTTTATGATTAAACTAACTTTGTTATCATTCATACTTCTGAAAACTACCCTCTGATCTTACACCCCACTTTTTTTTGCCCTTTACCCATGGGAACACTTATAATGTAATTTGGACATCATGTGAACACCTTGTGAGTTGGCTTAGTGCTTATAGCGTTAGATCATGGAGCGGTATGTCCTGGCTTTGAATCCTCGTACGCGCAATATAGAATAGGCTCGCGACCTGGGGGGGGGGAGGGGGGCAGCCGTGATGTGATACCTGAACTCTACCTTCGAGCCTAAACCGTGGGGGGTAGGGGGAGTGTCATAATGTGGTCGCATATCTGTCCTCCAGGTCGTCCATGGAACATCCATCTAGGGGGGTGGGAGGGAGTATTCCAGTGAAGGCACCTACGCGTAACAAATCAACAAAAACTGACCTGGTTTAAAGGGAGAAACCTTTTGCTCTTTATTGACTAGCAAGTACAAAGACTTTCAACAAGTAGTGGAACAGTGTGGCTACCATGCACAATGACCAACCAGATTAGGCATGTGCCACTTACCATGACCAAATAATCTTACTATGTGTGGTCAACGTTGACAACCCATAATATGGGTCACGAATTATCAGAGGTGGAAAAAATGGTTTGGGAATACTAGATACCAACTAGCAAGTACAACAACCGTCAGTCAGTAGTAGCACGGTGTGGCTACCATGCAAAGTGATCGACCAAAGTAGGCATATGTACTGCCTTTGACCAGAGAAATCCGCTGTGTGTGGTCAACGTTGACAATTCAAAATACGAGTCACAGATGGTCAGAGGGGGAAACAATGATTTGGGAACACCAAGTATCAACTACAAGCACAAGGAGGTTCAATACGTTTTGGCACGGTATGGATACCATGCACGATGACCAACCAAAGTAGGCATATGTCACTGACCATGACCAAATAATGTTACTAAGTGTGGTAAATTTTGACAGATCATAACACGGGTCACAAATGGTCAGAATGGAAGACAATGGCTGGTGAATACTAGTTATCGACTAGCAAGTACAAATACCTTCAATATGTAGTGGCACAGTGTGGCTACAATGCACAGTGACCAACCAAAGTATGCATATGTCACTGACCATGACCAAATAATGTTACTAAGTGTGGTAAATTTTGACAGATCATAACACGGGTCACAAATGGTCAGAATGGAAGACAATGGCTGGTGAATACTAGTTATCGACTAGCAAGTACAAATACCTTCAATATGTAGTGGCACAGTGTGGCTACAATGCACAGTGACCAACCAAAGTATGCATATGTCACTGACCATGAACAAAGAATTTCACTTCATGAGGTCAACATTTACAACTCACAACACGAGTCACAGATAGACAGAGTGTGCTAACAATGGTTTGGGAACACTAGCAGTAAACAAGATAGCACAAAGACCTTCGATACACAATGACACGGCATGGTAACCATTTACAGTGACAAACCAAAGTAGGCATATGTCACAAACCATGACCAAACGGATTTTACAATGTGTGGTCAACGTTGACAACTCATAACACGAGTCACAAATGGTCAGTGGGGGAAACCATGGATTTGGAATACTAGTTATCAACTAGCAAGTAAAACAATTTTCAACAAGTAGTGGCACGGTGTGGCTAGCGTGTACAGTGACCAGCCAAAGGATACACATGTCACTGACTATTACCGAAGAAGTCCACTATGTATGGTCAACATTGACAGTTCATAACACGAGTCACAAATGGTCAGAGGGAGAGACAATGGTTTGGGAACCCTATGCTTCGACTAGAAAGGACAAAGAACTTCAATATGTAGTGGCACGGTGTGGCTAATTTGCACACCAAACAACCAAATCAGGCATATGTCAGAGACCACGATGAAAGAATTTCAATATGGGTGGTCAACATTCACCAACCATAACACGAGTCACAAACGGTCAGAGGGGGAAACAGTGGTCTGTGAATATCAGTTCTCAACTAGCAAGAAAAGCGACCTTCAATCCGTATAAGCACGGTGTGGCTACCATGCACAATGACCAACCAAAGTAGGCATCTGTACTACCTTTGACCAAAGAAATCCGCTGTGTGTGGTCAGCGTTGACAACTCATAATGTGAGTCACAAATGGTCAGAGGGGGAGACAATGGTTCGGGAACACCAGGTATCAACTAGCAAGCACAAGGAACTTAAGTAAGTTGTGGCACGGTGTGCATACCATGCACGATGACCACCCAAAGTAGGCATATGTCACTGACCATGACCAAATAATGTCACTAAGTGTTGTAAACTTTGACAACTCATAACACGAGTCACAAATGGTCAGGGTGGAAGATAATGGTTTCTGAATACTAGTTATCGTCTAGCAGGTACAAATACCTTCAATATGTAGTGGCACAGCGTGGCTACCATGCACAGTGACCAACCAAAGTACGCATATGTCACTGAACATGACCAACGAATTTCACTTTATGTGGTCAATGTTGACAACTCACAACACGAGTCACAGATATTCAAAGGGGCTAGCAACGGGTTGGGAACACTAGCTATCAACTAGAAAGTACAAAGACCTTTGATACAAATTACACGGTGTGGTAACCATGTACAGGGACAAACCAAAGTAGGCATATGTCACTAACCATGACCAAACGGAGTTCACAGTGTGTGGTCAACGTTGAAAACGCATAACACAAGTCACAAATGGTCGGTGGGGGAAACCATGGGTTGGGAAAACTGGTTATCAACTAGCAAGTAGAAATATTTTTTTCAAGTAGTGGCACGGTGTGGCTAGCGTGCACAGTGACCAACCAAGTGCATATGTCACTGACTATGACCGAAGAAGTCCACTGTGAATGGTCAACATTGACAACTCATAACACGTGTCACAAATGGTCATATGGAGAGACAATCATTTGGGAACCCTATGTATCGACTAGAAAGGACAAAGAACTTCAATACGTAGTGGCACGGTGTGGCTAATATGCACACCAAACAACCAAACTAGGCATATGTCACTGACCATGCCCAGAGAATTTCAATATGGGTGGTAAACGTTCACCAACCATAACACGAGTCACAAACGGCGAGGGGAGGAAACAATGCTATGGGAATATCAGTTCTCAATTAGCAAGTACAACGACCTTCAGTCAGTAGTAACACGGTGTGGCTACCATGCACAATGACCGACCAAAGTAGGCATACGTACTGCCTTTGGCCAAATAAATCCGCTGTGTGTGGTCAACGTCGACAACTTATAATTCGAGTCACAAATGGTCAGAAGGAAGAAACAATGGTTTGGGAACACCATGTATCAAATAGAAAGCACAAGGTGCTTCAATACGTTGTGGCACGGTGTGGATACCGTACATGACCAACCAAAGTAGGCATATGTCACTGACCATGACCAAATAATGACACTAAGTGTGGTAAACTTTGACAACTCATAACACGAGTCACAAATGGTCAGGGTGGAAGATAATGGTTTGTGAATACTAGTTATCGACTAGCAAGTACAAATACCTTCAATATGTAGTGGCACAGTGTGGCTACAATGCACAG
>SZWC01000006.1:364624-381489 GCA_023375785.1 Penium margaritaceum | reverse complement strand
AACTAGAAAGCACAAAGACCTTTAATACGTAGTGCCACGGCGTGGTAACCATGTACAGTGACAACCCAAAGTAGGCATATGTCACTAACCATGACGAAACGAATTTCACATTGTGTGGTCAATGTTGAAAACTCATAACACGAGTCACAAATGGTCAGTGGGGGAAACCATGGTTTGGGAACACTAGTTATCAACTAGCAAGTGGAAAGATTTTTAACAAGTAGTGGCACGGTGTGGCTAGCATGCACAGTGACCAACCAAAGGATGCATACGTCACTGATTATGATCGAAGAACTCCACTATGTATGGTCAACATTGACAACTCATAACACGAGTCACGAATGGTCAGAGGGAGAGACAATGGTTTGGGAACCCTATGCATGGACTAGAAAGGACAAATAACTTCAATACGTAGTGGCACGGTGTGGCTACTACGCACACCAAACAACCAAACAAGGCATATGTCACTGACCATGACGAAAGAATTTCAATATGGGTGGTCAACGTTCACCAAGCATACCATGATTGACAAATGGTCAGAGGGGGACACAATGGTCCGGGAATATCAGTTCTCAACTAGTAAGTACAACGCCCATCAATCTGTAGTAGCACGGTGTGGCTACCATGCACAATGACCGACGAAAGAAGGCATATGTACAGCCTTTGAACAAAGAAATCCACTGTGTATGGTCAACGTTGACAACTCATAATACGAGTCACAAATAGTCAGAGGGAGAAACAATTGTTTGGGAACACCAGGTATCAACTAGCAAGCACAATGACCTTCAACACGTTGTGGCACGGTGTGGATACCATGCACGGTGACCAACCAAGGTATGCATATGTCACTTACCATGACCAAACAATATCACCATGTGTGGTAAACTTTGACAGCTCATAACACGAGTCACAAATGGTCAGAGTGGAAGATAATGGTTTCTAAATACTAGTTATCGACTAGCAAGTACAAATACCTTAAATATGTAGTGGCACAGTGTGGCTTAAATGCACAGTGACCAACCAAAGTATGCATATGTCACTGACCATGACCAAAGAATTTCACTTCATGTAGTCAATGTTGACAACTCACAGAACGAATAATATAATATAATTATAATATAATATTGGTTTGTAAACACTAGATATTGACTATAAAGCACAGATACCTTCAACACGCAGTGACACGGCGTGGTAACCATGTACAGAGACAAACCAAAGTAGGCATATGTAACTAACATGACCAAACAAATTTCACAGTGTGTGGTCAACGTTGAAGACTCATCACACGAGTCACAAATGGTCAGAGGGGGAAACTATTGATTAGGAACACTAGTTATCAACTAGCAAGTACGAAGAACCTCGACAAGATGTGGCACGTTGTGGCTAGCATGCACAGTGACCAACCAAAGGATGAATATGTCATTGACTATGACCGAAGAAGTCCACTATGTGTGGTCCACATTGACAACTCATAACACAAGTCACGAATGGTCAGAGAGAGAGACAATGGTTTGGGAACCATATGCATGGACTAGAAAGGACAAATAACTTCAATACGTAGTGGCACGGTGTGGCTAATATGCACACCAAACATTTAAACTAGGCATATGTCACTGACCATGACCAGATAACTTCAATATGGGTCGTCAACGTTGACCAACCATACCACGAGTCACAAACGGTCAGGGGAGGAAACAATGGTTTGGGAATATCAGTTCTCATTTAGCAAGTAGTAGCACAATGTGGCTACCATGCACAATAACCAACCAAAGTAGGCATATGTACTGCCTTTGACGAAAGAAATCCGCTGTGTCTGGTCAACGTCGACAACTCATTATATGAGTCACAAATGGTCAGAGGGGGAAACAATGGTTTAGGAACACCAAGTATCAAATAGCATGCACAAGGAGCTACAATACGTTGTGGCACGGTGTGGATACCATGAAGGATGACCAACCAAGGTATGCATATGTCACTGACCATGACCAAAGAATTTCACCATGTGTGGTAAACTTTGACAACTCATAACACGAGTCACAAAAGGTCAGGGTGGAAGATAATGGTTAGTGAATACTAGTTATCGACTAGCAAGTACAAATACCTTCAACATGTAGTGGCACAGTGTGGCTACAATGTACAGTGACCAACCAAAGTACGCATATGTCACTGACCATGAACAAAGAATTTCACTTCATGTGGTCAATGTCAACTACTCACAAGACGAGTCACAGATATTCAGAGGGGGAAACAATGGTTTGGGAACACTAGCTATCAACAAGAAAGCACAAAGACCTTCAATACTTAGTGAAACGGCGTGGTAACCATGTACATTGACAAACAAAAGTAGGCATATGTCACTAACCATGACCAAACGGATTTGACAGTTTGTGGTCAACGTTGAAAACTCATAACACGAGTCACAAATGGTCAGTGGGGGAAACCATGGGTTGGGAACACTATTTATCAACTAGTGGGTGGAACGATTTTCAACACGTAGTGGCACGGTGTGGCTAGCGTGCACAGTGACCAACCAAAGAATGCATATGTCACGGACTATAACCGAAGAAGTCCACTATGTGTGGTCAACAATGACAACTCATAACACGAGTCACAAATGGTCAGAGAGAGAGACAATGGTTTGGGAACCCTATGTATCGACAAGAAAGGACAAAGAACTTCAATACGTAGTGGCAAGGTGTGGCTACTATGCACACCAAACAACCAAAGTAGGCATATGTCGCTGACCATGACCAAATAATTTCAATATGGGTGGTCAACATTCACCAACCATAACACGAGTCACAAACGGTCAGAGGGGGAAACAATGGTCTGAGAATATCTGTTCTCAATTAGCAAGTATAGCGACCTTCAATCAGTATAAACAGTGTGGCTACCATGCACAATGACCGACCAAAGTAGGCATATGTACTGCACTTGACCAAAGAAATCCGCTGTGTATGGACAGCGTTGACACCTCATAATACGAATCACAAATGGTCATAGGGGGAAACAATGGTCTGGGAACATCAGGTATCAACTAGCAAGCACAAGGACCTTCAAAACGTTGTGGCACGGTGTGGATACCAAGCACGATGACCAACCAAAGTAGGCATATGTCACTGACCATGACCAGATAATATCACTAAGTGTGGTAAACTTTGACAGCTCATAACACGAGTCACAAATGGTCAGAGTGGAAGAGAATGGTTTGTAAATACTAGTTATCGAGTAGCAAGTACAAATTCCTTCAATATGTAGTGGCACAGCGTGGGTACCATGCACAATGACCAACCAAAGGATGCATATGTCACTGACCATGACCAACGAACTTCACTTCATGTGGTCAGCATTCACAACTCACAACACGAGTCACAGATAGTCAGATGGGGGTAACAATGGTTTTGGAACACTAGCTATTAACTAGAAAGTACATATACCTTTAATATGTAGTGACACGGCGTGGTAACCGTGTTCAGTGACAAACAAAAGTAGGCATATGTCACTAACCATGACGAAACGGATTTCACAGTGTGTGGTCAACATTGAAAACTCATAACACGAGTCACAAATGGTCAGCGGGGGAAGACATGGGTTGGGAACACTAGTTATCAACTAGCAAGTAGAACGAATTTCAGCAAGTAGTAGCACGGTGTGGCTAGCATGCACAGTGACCAAACAAAGGATGCATATGTCACTGACTATGACCGAAGAAGTCCACTATGTGTGGTCAATAATTACAACTCCTAACACGAGTCACAAATGGTCAGAGGGAGAGACAATGGTTTGGGAACCCTATGAGTTGACTAGAAAGGACAAAGAACTTCAATACGTAGTGGCACGGTGTGGCTACTATGGACACCAAACAATGAAACTGGGCATGTCACTTTCCACGACCAAATAATTTCAATATGGGTGGTCAACATTTACCAACCATAACACGAGTCACAGATGGTCAGAGGGGAAAACAATGGGCTGGGAATATCAGTTCTCAACTAGCAAGTACGGAGACCTTGAATCAGTATAAGCATGGTGTGGCTACCATGCACAATGACTGGCCAAAGTAGGCATATGTACTGCCTTTTACCAAAGAAATCCACTGTGTGGTCAATGTTGACATCTCAGAATAGGAGTCACAAATGGTCAAAGGGGGAGACAATGGGTTGGGAACACCAGGTATTAACTAGCAAGCGCAAGGACCTTCAATACGTTGTGGCACGGTGTGGATACCATGCACGATGACCAACCAAAGTAGGCATATGTCACTGACCATGACCAAATAATGTCACTATGTGTGGTAAAATTTAACACGAGTCACAAATGGTCAGGGTGGAAGATAATGGTTTGTGAATCATAGTTATCGACTATCAAGTACAAATACCTTCAATGTGTGGTGGCACAGTGCGCCTACAATGCACAGTGACCAACCAAAGTATGCATATGTCACTGACCATGAACAAAGAATTTCACTTCATGTGGTCAGCGTTGAAAACTCAAAACACGAGTCACAGATAGTCAAAGGGGGTAACATTGGCTTGGGAACACTAGCTATTGACAAGAAAGCGCAAATACCTTCAGTAAGTAGTGACACTGCGTGGTAACCATGTAGAGTGACAACCCAAAGTAGGCATGTGTCACTAACCATGACCAAACAAATTTCACAGTGTGTGGTCAATATTGAAAACTCCCCACACGAGTCACAAATGGCCAGAGGGAGAAACAATGGGTTAGGAACACTAGTTATGAACTAGCAAGTACAAAGAACTTCAACAAGTAGTGGCACGGTGTGGCTAGCATTCACAGTGACCAACCAAAGGATGAATATATCACTCACTATGACGGAAGAAGTCGACTATGTGTGGTCAACATTGACAATTCATAACACGAGTCACGAATGGTCAGAGGGAGAGACAATGGTTCGGGAACCCTATGCATGGACTAGAAAGGACAAATGACTTCAATACGCAGTGGCACGGTGTGGCTAATATGCACACCAAACATCCAAACTAGGCATA
The DNA here is from genome assembly GCA_023375785.1 of Penium margaritaceum. NCBI lineage: Eukaryota > Viridiplantae > Streptophyta > Zygnematophyceae > Desmidiales > Peniaceae > Penium > Penium margaritaceum. The sequence continues at coordinate 376,477 of SZWC01000006.1, read as the reverse complement.
TGCCACTGACCATGACAGGAGAATTTCAATATGGGTGGTCAACGTTGACCAACCATAACACGAGTCACAAACGGTCAGGGGAGGAAAAAATGGGTTGGCAATATCAGTTCTCAACTAGTAAGTACAGCGACCGTCAGTCAGTAGTAGCACGGTGTGGCTACCATGCACAATGTCCGACCAAAGTAGGCATATGTACTGCCTTTGACGAAAGAAATCCGCTGTGTCTGGTCAACGTCGACAACTCATAATACGAGTCACAAATGGTCAGAGGTGGAAACAATGGTTTGGGAACACCAAGTATCAAATAGCAAGCACAAGGAGCTATAATACGTTGTGGCACGGTGTGGAAATCATGCACGATGACCAGCCAAGGTATGCATATGTCACTGACCACGACCAAAGAATGTCACCATGTGTGGTAAACTTTGAAAACTCATAACATGAATCACAAATGGTCAGGGTGGAAGATAGTGATTTGTGAATACTAGTTATCGACTAGCAAGTACAAATACCTTCAATATGTAGTGGCACAGTGTGGCTACAATGCACAGTGACCAACCAAAGTACGCATATGTCACCGACCATGAACACAGAATTTCACTTCATGTGGTCAATGTTGACAACTCACAACACGAGTCACAAATAGTCAGAGGGGGCTAACAACGGTTTGGGAACACTAGCTGTCGACAAGAAAGCACAAAGACCTTCGATACATAATGACACGGCGTGGTAACCATGTACGGAGACAAACCAAAGTAGGCATATGTCACAAATCATGACCAAACGGATTTTACAGTGTGTGGTCAACGTTGACAACTCATAACACGAGTCACAAATGGTCAGTGAAGGAAACCATGGGTTGGGAACACTAGTTATCAACTAGCAAGTAGAAAGATTTTCAGCAAGTAGTGGCATGGTGTGGCTAGCGTACACAGTGACCAACCAAAGGATGCACACGTCATTGACTATGACCGAAGAAGTCCACTATGTATGGTCAACATTCACAACTGATCACACGAGTCACAAATGGTCAGAGGGAGAGACAATGGTTTGGGAACCCCATGTATCAACTAGAAAGGACAAAGAACTTCAATATGTAGTGGCACGGTGTGGCTACTGTGCACACCAAACAACCAAACTAGGCATATGTCACCGACCATGATGAAAGAATTTCAATATGGGTGGTCAACATTCACCAACCATAACACGAGTCACAAACGGTCAGAGGGGGAAAAAGTGGTCTGTGAATATCAGTTATCAACTAACAAGTACAGCAACCTTCAATCAGTATAAGCACGGTGTGGCTACCATGCACAATGACCAACCAAAGTAGGAATATGTACTACCTTTGACCAAAGAATTCCGATGTGTGTGGTCAGCGTTGACAACTCAGAATAGGAGTCACAAATGGTCAGAGGGGGAGACAATGGTGTGGGAACACCAGGTATCAACTAGCAAGCACAAGGACCTTCAATAAGTTGTGGCAAGGTGTGGATACCATGAACGATGACCAATTAAAGTATGCATATGTCACTGACCATGACCAAATAGTGTCACTAAGTGAGGTAAACTTTGACAACTCACAACACGAGTAACAAATGGTCAGGGTGGAAGATAATGCTTTGTGAATACTGGTTATCGACTAGCAAGTACAAATACCTTCATTTTGTAGTGGCACAGCGTGGCTAACATGCACAGTGACCAACCAAAGTATGCACATGTCACTGACCATGACCAACGAATTTCACTTCATGTGGTCAATGTTGAAAACTCACAACACACGTCACAGATATTCAAAGGGGCTAACAACAGTTTGGGAACACTAGCTATCAACTAGAAAGCACAATGACCTTTGATACGCAGTGACACGGTGCGGTAACCATGTACAGGGACAAACCAAAGTAGGCATATGTCACTAATCATGACCAAACGGATTTCACAGTGTGTGGTCAACGTTGAAAATGAATAACACGAGTCACAAATGGTCAGTGGGGGAAACCATGGGTTGGGAACACTAGTTGTCAACTAGCAAGTAGAAAGATTTTCAACAAGTAGTGGCACAGTGTGGCTAGCGTGCACAGTGACCAACCAAAGGGTGCATATGTCACTGCCTACGACCGAAGAAGTCCACTATGTGTGGTCAACATTGACAACTCATAACACGAGTCACAAATGGTCATAGGGAGAGACAATGGTTTGAGAACCCTATGCATCGACTAGAAAGGACAAAGAACTTCAATACGTAGTGGCATGGTGTGGCTAATATGCACACCAAATAACCAAACTAGGCATATGTCACCGACCATAATGAAAGAAGTTTAATATGGGTGGTCAACAGTCACCAACCATAACACGAGTCACAAACGGTCAGATCGGGAAACAGTGGTATGTGAATATCAGTTCTCAAATAGCAAGTACAGCGACCTTCAATCAGCATAAGCACAGTGTGGCTACCATGCACAATGACCAACCAAAGTAAGCATATGTACTACCTTTGACCGAAGAAATCCGCTGTGTGTGGTCAGCGTTGACAACTCATAATAGGAGTCACAAATGGTCAGAGGGGGAGACAATGGTTTGGGAACACCAGGTATCAACTAGCAAGCACAAGGATCTTCAATAAGTTGTCGCACGGTGTGGATACCATGCAGGATGACAAACCAAAGTAGGCATATGTCACTGACCATGACCAAATAATGTCAATAAGTGTGGTAGACTTTGACAACTCATAACACAAGTCACAAATGGTCAGGGTGGAAGATAATGGTTTGTGAATACTAGTTATCAACTAGCAAGTACAAATACCTTCAATATGTAGTGGCACAGCGTGTCTACCATGCACAGTGACCAACCAAAGTATGCATATGTCACTCACCATAACCAACGAAATTCACTTCATGTGGTCAATATTGAGAATTCAGAACACGAGTCACAGATATTCAAATTTGCTAAGAACGGTTTGGGAACACTAGCTATCAACTAGAAAGCACAAAGACCTTTGATACGCAGTGACACGGTGTGGTAACCATGTACAGGGACAAACCAAAGTAGGCATATGTTACTAACCCTGACCAAACGGATTTCACAGTGTGTGGTCAACGTTGAAAACGCATAACACGAGTCACAAATGGTCAGTGGGGGAAACCATGGGTTGGGAACACTAGTTATCAACTAGCAAGTAGAAAGATTTTCAACAAGTAGTGGCACGGTATATCTAGCGTGCACATTGAACAACCAAAGGATGCATTTGTCACTAACTATGATGGACGAAGTGCACTATGTGTGGTCAACATTGACAACTCATAACACGAGTCACAAATGGTCATAGGGAGAGACAATGGTCTGGGAACCCTATGTATCGACTAGAAAGGACAAAGAAATTCAATAGGTAGTGGCACCGTGTGGCTAATATGCACACCAAACAACCAAACTAGGCATATATCACTGACCATGACGAGATAATTTCAATATGGGTGGTCAACGTTGACCAACCATAACACGAGTCACAAACGGTTTGCGGAGGAAACAATGCTATGGGAATATCAGTTCTCAAATAGCAAGTACAACAACCTTCAGTTAGTAGTAGCACGGTGTGGCTACCATGCACAATGACCGACCAAAGTAGGCATACGTACTTCCTTTGACCAAATAATTCCGCTGTGTGTGGTCAGCGTTGACAACTCATAATACGAGTCACAGATGGTCAGAAGGCGGAAATAATGGTTTGGGAACACCAAGTATAAAAGACCAAGCACAAGGAGCTTCAATACGTTGTGGCACGGTGTGGATACCATGCACGATGACCAACCAAAGTAGGCATATGTCACTGACAATGACCAAATAATGTCACTAAGTGTGGTAAACTGTGACAACTCATGACACGAGTCACAAATGGTCAGGGTGGAAGATAATGGTTTGTGAATACTAGTTATCGACTAGCAAATACAAATACCTTCAATATGTAGTGGCACAGTGTGGCTACAATGCACAGTGATCAACCAAAGTATGCATATGTCACTGACCATGAAGAAAGAATTTCACTTCATGTGGTCAATATTTACGACTGACAACACAAGTCACAGATAGTCAGAGGGTGCTAACAATGGTTTGGGAACACTAGTTGTCAACAAGAAAGCACAAAGACCTTCGATACATAATGACACAGCGTGGTAACCATGTACCGTGACAAACCAAAGTAGGCATATGTCACAAACCATGACCAAACGGATTTCGCAGTGTGTGGTCAACGTTAAAAACTCATAACACGAGTCACAAATAGTCAGTGGGGGAAACCATGGGCTGGAAACACTAGTTATCAACTAGCAAGTAGAAATATTTTCAACAAGAAGTGGCACGGTGTGGCTAGCGTACACAGTGACCAACCAAAGGATGCACACGTCACTGACTATGACCGAAGAAGTCCACTATGCATGGTCAACATTGACAACTCATATCACGAGTCACAAATGGTCAGAGGGAGAGACAATCGTTTGGGAACCCTATGTATTGACTAGAAAGGACAGGGAACTTCAATACGCAGTGGCACGGTGTGGCTACTATGCACACAAAACAACCAAACTAGGCATATGTCACCGACCATGATGAAAGAATTTCAATATGGGTGGTCAACATTCACCAACGATAACACGAGTCAAAAACGGTCAGAGGGGGAAACAATGGTCTGTGAATATCATTTCTCAACTAGCAAGTACAGCGACCTTCAATCAGTGTAAGCACAGTGTGGCTACCATGCACAATGACCGACCAAAGTATGCATATGTACTACCTTTTACCAAAGAAATTTGCTGTGTGTAGTCAGCCTTGACAACTCATAACAAGAGTCACAAATGGTTAGGGTGGAAGATAATGGTTTGTGAGGACTAGTTACCGACTAGCAAGTACAAGTACCTTCAACATGTAGTGGCACATCGTGGCTACCATGCACAGTGCCCAACCAAAGTATGCATATGTCACTGACCATGACCAACGAATTTCAGTTCATGTGGTCAGCGTTGACAACTCACAACACGAGTCACTGATAGTGAGAGGGGGGTAACAATGGGTTGGGAACACTAGCTATCAACTAGAAAGCACAAAGACCTTCAATATGTAGTGACACGGCGTGGTAACCACGTACAGTGACAAACCCACCCAGGCATATGTCACTAACCATGACCAAAGAATTTCAATATGGGTGGTCAACGTTCGCAACCCATAACATGAGTGACAAATGGTCAGAGGGGGTAAACATGGTTTCGAAACACTATGTATCTTCTAGCAAGTACAAAGATTTTTCGGATGTATTGGCACAGTGTGGCTACCGTGCACAATGGCCTATCCAAGTAGGCAAACATCACTGCTCATGATCAAAGAATTTTAGTGTGTGTGGTCAACGTTCACAACTCATAATACAAGTAAAAAGCGAGCAGAGGGAGAAACAATGGTTTGGGAATACTCGGTATCGACTAGCAAGTACAAATACCTTCGATAAGTGTTGGCATGTTGTGGCTACCATGCACAATGACCAACCAAAGTATGCTTGTGTCACTGGATATCATAAAAAGAGTTTTAGTGTGTGTAGTCAACTTTCCTTCTTACGGCTGGTCAATCGGAGCAATGGGTGAGAGGTTATTCAAGCCCGAAGTTGCAAAATTTGAAATTCCGTCTGCGTCAATTTCTTATGATTAAACTAACTTTGTTATCATTCATACTTTTGAAAACTACCCTATAATCTTACACCCCCTATTTAATGCCCTTTACCCATAGGGACCCTTATAATGTCATTTGGACATCATATGAACACCATGTGAGTTGGCTTAGTGCTTATAGAGTTAATCTCTCGAGCGGTAGGTCCTGCGTTTGAATCCTCGTAGGCTCAATATAGAATAGGCTCGCGACCTCTGGGGGGGGGGGGCGGCGGCCGTATTGTGATACCTCAACTCTACCTTCGAGCCTAAGCCGTGGAGGGGTAGGGGGGTGTCATAATGCGGTCGCAAATCTGACTTCAAGGTCATCCACGGAACATCCCTCTAGGGGGGTGGGAGGGAGTATTCCACTGAAGGCATCTACGCGTAACAAATCAAAAAAAACCGACCTGGTGTCAAAGGGAGAAACCTTTTGCTATTTATGGACTAGCAAGTACAAAGACTTTCAACAAGTAGTGGAACGGTGTGGCTACCATGCACAATGACCAACCAGATTAGGCATGTGCCACTTACCATGACCAAATAATTTTATTATGTGTGGTCAGCGTTGACAGCCCATAATATGGGTCACGAATTGTCAGAGGGGGGGAAATAATGGTTTGGGAATACTAGATACCAACTAGCAAGTAAAACGACCTTCAGTCAGTAGTAGCACAATCTGGCTACCATGCACAATCACCGACCAAAGTAGGCAAATGTACTGCCTTTGACCAAAGAGATCCACCGTGTGTGGTCAACGTTGACAACTCATAATACGAGTCACAAATGGTCAGAGGGGGAAACAATAGTTTGGGAACACCATGTATCAAATAGCAAGCACAAGGAGCTTCAATACGATGTGGCACAGTGTGGATACCATGCACGATGACCAACCAAGGTAGGCATATGTCAAGGACCATGACCAAATAATGTCACAAAGTGTGGTAAACTTTGACAACTCATAACACAAGTCACAAATGATCAGGGGGAACATAATGGTTTGTGAATACAAGTTATCGACTAGCAAGTACAAATACCTTCAATATGTAATGCCAAAACATGGCTACAATGCAAAGTGACCAACCAAAGGATGCACACGTCAATGACTATGACCGAATAAGTCCACTATGTATGGTCAACATTGAAAACTCATAACATGAGTAAAAAATGGTCAGAGGGAGAGACAATGGTTTGGGAACCCTATGTATTGACTAGAAAGGACAATGAACTTGAAAAAGTAGTGGCACGGTGTAGCTACTATGTACACCAAGCAACCAAATTAGGCATATGTCACTGATCATGATGAAAGAATTTCAATATAAGTGGTAAACATTCACCAACCATAACACGAGTCACAAACGGTCAGAGGGGGAAACAATGGTCTATGAATATCAGTTGTCAACTAGCAAGTGCAGCGACCTTCAATCAATATAGGCACGGTGTGGCTACCATGCACAGTGACCGACCAAAGTAGGCATATGTACTACCTTTGACCAAGGAAATCCGCTGTGTGTGGTCAGCGTTGACAACTCGTAACAGGAGTCATAAATGGCCAGAGGGGGATACAATGGTTTGGGAACACCAGGTATCATCTAGCAAGCACAAGGACCTTCAATACGTTGTGGCACGGTGTGGATACCATGCACGATGACGAACCAAAGTATGCATATGTCATTGACCATGACCAAATAATGTCACTATGTGTGTTAACCTTTGACAAATCATAACACGAGTCACAAATGATAAGAGTGGAAGAAAATGGTTTGTAAACACTAGTCATCGAGTAGCAAGCACAAATACATTCAATATGTAGTGGCACTGCGTGGATACCATGCACAGTGACCAACCAAAGTATGCATATGTCACTGACCATGACTAACGAATTTCACTTGACGTGGTCAGCGTTGAAAACTCACAACACGAGTCACAGATAGTCAGAGGGGGGTAACATTGGTTTGGGAACACCAGCTATTGACTAAAAAGCACAAATACCTTAAATACGTAGTGACACGGCATGGTAACCATGTACGGTGACAAACCAAAGTAGGCATATGTCACTAACCATGACCAAACGAATTTCACAGTGTGTGGTCAACATTGAAAACTCATTACACGAATCACAAATGGTCAGAGGGGGAAACAATGGGTTAGGAACATTAGTTATCAACTAGCAAGTACGAAGAACTTCACCAAGTAGTGGCACGGTGTGGCTAGCGTGCACAGTGACAAACCAAAGGATGAATACGTCACTGACTATGACCGAAGAAGTCCACTATGTGTGGTCAACATCGACAACTCATAACACTAGTCATGAATGGTCAGAGGGAGAGACAATGGGTTGGGAACCCTATGCATGGACTGGAAAGGACAAATAACTTCAATACGTAGTGGCACGGTGTGGCTAATGTGCACACCAAACATCCAAACTAGGCATATTGTTAGCTACTGAGCTAACCACCTCTGGCAGAGAAGCCGCGAAACCGAAAAGCTCACAAAGGTTTTTAGGCCTTCTTCCTTTGTTGACATGTGTCATGCACCCCAAACTTAATCAGGCATACACTTCACCTTCAAGAGTACTAACGCCTTAGCATTACATCTCAAGAAGAGCTCAATTCGTCAATACGCAAGAGAGCATCAAGCAAGGGTTGATTGATCAGCATGCAAGACAAGTCCTTTTATAACTGTCTGTCCAGTCCTATAACTCAAAAGCACATTCCTGGGAAGTTGCCTGAACCAACCACGTCACCAATAGACTTGCACTGTGGGCTTGACACATAAGCATCCTAGTGTCAAGGTGACAGACCAACCATGTAGCGTCCAAGAAGCTACGGACATTCTTTCTTGGAAGCTTCCACAGTAAACAAGATATGCATGGGGCCAGGATCGACCTCATGACCTCTCACTTGGCCAAATCAACAAAATGGCCAANGGGCTTGACACATAAGCATCCTAGTGTCAAGGTGACAGACCAACCATGTAGCGTCCAAGAAGCTACGGACTTTCTTTCTTGGAAGCTTCCACAGCAAACAAGATATGCATGGGGCCAGGATCGACCTCATGACCTCTCACTTGGCCAAATCAACAAAATGGCCAAGGTAACCACTCACCCACATGGTGTACTCACAGGTCATATCTCACAAGAGACAGAGCATAGTTGAGTCACACTACAACGGATCTAGGGGTCATACCTCCACAAGGGGCAGAGCATTCCTGATCCGTCCTACAACACTGAACAAGGGGCAAAAACATTCAACAAATCTCTCCCTTGCACCTTGCGTCAGTGACCATCATCATTCGTCATCACTTGCGTTGACCATGCCGACACCTTGCCTGCCCGCCTGGTGGAGATCCTTGTCCAGTGGCTTTGTAAGCATGTCAGCCCGGTTCAGCTTGGTGCCGACATACTCGAGCTCCACTGTCTGCTTGTAGACCAAGTCTCGAGCGTAGTGGTAGCGGATCTCGATGTGCTTTGTGCGCCTGGACAGGACGGGGTTCTTTGACATGTCAATGGCGCTCATGTTGTCAATCTTGATGACCGTCGCCGTTGCCTGTGGTGCCTTCATCTCGGATAGCAAGCTTCGTAGCCACTGCATCTCTTTGCACACCTCAGCCAAGGCGATGTACTCAGCTTCAGCTGTTGACAAAGAGACACATTCCTGCTTGCGACTTGCCCAACTGACTGCACCTCCATTCAACATACACACAAAGCCGGAGGTAGATTTTCTGTCGTCGATATTCCCTCCCCAATCAGCATCAGTGTAGCACATGAGACGGAGTGATGCAGATCCAGCGATGCCTCCAAACTGGAGCCCCACGTGCCGCGTCCCCTGAAGGTAGCGCATGATGCGCTTCACGGCCTGCCAGTGAAGTGGACCGGGATTGGCCACAAACCGGCTCACCTGCCCAACAGCATGGGCTATATCTGGTCGGGTGGCGACCATGGCATACATCAGACTGCCCACTGCAGACTGATATGGGATGCCTAGCATGTCAGGTTTCTCCGCTTCGTTGGATGGGGACATGGAGGTGGAGAGTTTGCACTCCGAGCTCATGGGTGTGCTGGCAGGTTTGCAATCTGCCATGTCGTATCGTTTGAGGATGGAGTCGATGTATTTTGTCTGGTTCAGGCTGATGGTACCTGCTGCTCTGTCGCGCTTGATTGCAATTCCAAGATAGAAGTCAAGAGGACCCATGTCCTTCATCTTGAATCTGCTACTCAGCTGCCCCTTGAGATCGTCTAGCAGCTGCGTTGAAGAGGAGCATAGAATCAGGTCATCAACGTACAAGGCGACCAACATAGTCCCTTTGTCACTCTCATGCACGTACATGCTAGGGTCATTGTCGCAGTGCATGAAGGACTCCTTGGCCATGAAGGTGTCCATCTCCTGGTACCAAAGTCTTGGCGCTTGTTTTAGCCCATAGAGTGCCTTCACCAATCTACACACCTTGCCCTGAGGAGCATCAACCCCCTCCGGAACCTCCATCAATACCTCCTTGTCAAGTTTGCCGTAAAGGAAGGCTGTCTTGACATCCATCTGGTGGACCTCCATGTTCTCGGCAGCAGCAATGGCGAGCATTGACCGGATGGAGGCAAACGTCACAACTGGGGCAAAGGTCTCATCGTACTCTGCGCCAGGCCGTTGGGAGAACCCCTTTGCTACCACCCGTGCCTTGTACTTGNAGACGGAGTGATGCGGATCCAGCGATGCCTCCAAACTGGAGCCCCACGTGCCGCGTCCCCTGAAGGTAGCGCATGATGCGCTTCACGGCCTGCCAGTGAAGTGGACCGGGATTGGCCACAAACCGGCTCACCTGCCCAACAGCATGGGCTATATCTGGTCGGGTGGCGACCATGGCATACATCAGACTGCCCACTGCAGACTGATATGGGATGCCCAGCATGTCAGTTTTCTCCGCTTCGTTGGATGGGGACATGGAGGTGGAGAGTTTGCACTCCGAGCTCATGGGTGTGCTGGCAGGTTTGCAATCTGCCATGTCGTATCGTTTGAGGATGGAGTCGATGTATTTTGTCTGGTTCAGGCTGATGGTACCTGCTGCTCTGTCGCGCTTGATTGCAATTCCAAGATAGAAGTCAAGAGGACCCATGTCCTTCATCTTGAATCTGCTACTCAGCTGCCCCTTGAGATCGTCTAGCAGCTGCGTTGAAGAGGAGCATAGAATCAGGTCATCAACGTACAAGGCGACCAACATAGTCCCTTTGTCACTCTCATGCACGTACATGCTAGGGTCATTGTCGCAGTGCATGAAGGACTCCTTGGCCATGAAGGTGTCCATCTCCTGGTACCAAAGTCTTGGCGCTTGTTTTAGCCCATAGAGTGCCTTCACCAATCTACACACCTTGCCCTGAGGAGCATCAACCCCCTCCGGAACCTCCATCAATACCTCCTTGTCAAGTTTGCCGTAAAGGAACGCTGTCTTGACATCCATCTGGTGGACCTCCATGTTCTCCGCAGCAGTAATGGCGAGCATTGACCGGATGGAGGCAAACGTCACAACTGGGGTAAAGGTCTCATCGTACTCTGCGCCAGGCCGTTGGGAGAACCCCTTTGCTACCACCCGTGCCTTGTACTTGTCTATCTTGCCATCCTGTTTCCTTTTTACTTTCAGCACCCACTTGGACCCCACAACGTGAGCCCCAGCAGGTCTGTCCACCAGCACCCAGGTCCCATTCTCTTCAATGGAGCTGAGTTCACTGCGAATTGCTTCGTCCCACTCTGCTTTGTCAGGCCGAGTGAGTGCCTCTGCGACAGACGTTGGCTCCTCTTGAACCAAGAATGAATAGTTGAAGCCTGTCCATTCACCCCTATCTGCGTCGTAATGCTGCCGAGGTACTTTGAGGCGTGAACTGCTCCTTGAACCTGCTGGCTGGTGCTGTTGATGTAGAGGCTGGAGGTCTGGTTCGTCGTTGATGATGGGAGAGGCATCATCCTCATGTTCCGGAGGATCGGATACGTCGGAATCAGAGTCTGATTCCTCCGAGTCATCTTCACGAGCTCCTCTCCCTGTTGCAGCACCTATCCCATGCCATTGTGCTGGTGCTTCGTCTCCCTCTTCTAGGAGAGTGAGCCACTCTCCCTGTTCTGGAGCGTTCTCGAGTTCGAGATGCTCTCCCTTACTCAGAGACATTTCGTGGAAATCCACGTCTTTG
>SZWC01000006.1:349038-361768 GCA_023375785.1 Penium margaritaceum | reverse complement strand
AGAGAAGCCGCGAAACCGAAAAGCTCACAAAGGTTTTTAGGCCTTCTTCCTTTGTTGACATGTGTCATGCACCCCAAACTTAATCAGGCATACACTTCACCTTCAAGAGTACTAACGCCTTAGCATTGCATCTCAAGAAGAGCTCAAGTCGTCAATACGCAAGAGAGCATCAAGCAAGGGTTGATTGATCAGCATGCAAGACAAGTCCTTTTATAGCTGTCTGTCTAGTCCTAAAACTCAAAAGCACATTCCTGGGAAGTGGCCTGAATTAGCCACGTCACCAATAGACTTGCACTGTGGGCTTGACACATAAGCATCCTAGTGTCAAGGTGACAGACCAACCATGTAGCGTCCAAGAAGCTACGGACTTTCTTTCTTGGAAGCTTCCATAGTAAACAAGATATGCATGGGGCCAGGATCGACCTCATGACCTCTCACTTGGCCAAATCAACAAAATGGCCAAGGTAACCACTCACCCACATGGTGTACTCACAGGTCATATCTCACAAGAGACAGAGCATAGTTGAGTCACACTACAACGGATCTAGGGGTCATACCTCCACAAGGGGCAGAGCATTCCTGATCCGTCCTACAACACTGAACAAGGGGCAAAAACATTCAACAAATCTCTCCCTTGCACCTTGCGTCAGTGACCATCATCATTCGTCATCACTTGCGTTGACCATGCCGACACCTTGCCTGCCCGCCTGGTGGAGATCCTTGTCCAGTGGCTTTGTAAGCATGTCAGCCCGGTTCAGCTTGGTGCCGACATTCTCAAGCTCCACTGTCTGCTTGTAGACCAAGTCTCGAGCGTAGTGGTAGCGGATCTCAATGTGCTTTGTGTGCCTGGACAGGACGGGGTTCTTTGACATGTCAATGGCGCTCATGTTGTCAATCTTGATGACCGTCGCCATTGCCTATGGTGCCTTCATCTCGGATAGCAAGCTTCGTAGCCACTGCATCTCTTTACACACCTCAGCCAAGGCGATGTACTCAGCTTCAGCTGTTGACAAAGAGAGACATTCCTGCTTGCGACTTGCCCAACTGACTACACCTCCATTCAACATACACACAAAGCCGGAGGTAGATTTTCGGTCGTCGATATTCCCTCCCCAATCAGCATCAGTGTAGCACATGAGACGGAGTGATGCGGATCCAGCGATGCCTCCAAACTGGAGCCCCACGTGCCGCGTCCCCTGAAGGTAGCGCATGATGCGCTTCACGGCCTGCCAGTGAAGTGGACCGGGATTGGCCACAAACCGGCTCACCTGCCCAACAGCATGGCCTATATCTGGTCGGGTGGCGACCATGGCATACATCAGACTGCCCACTGCAGACTGATATGGGATGCCCAGCATGTCAGTTTTCTTCGCTTCGTTGGATGGGGACATGGAGGTGGAGAGTTTGCACTCCGAGCTCATGGGTGTGCTGCCAGGTTTGCAATCTTCCATGTCGTATTGTTTGAGGATGGAGTCGATGTATTTTGTCTGGTTCAGGCTGATGGTACCTGCTGCTCTGTCGTGCTTGATTGCAATTCCAAGATAGAAGTCAAGAGGACCCATGTCCTTCATCTTGAATCTGCTACTCAGCTGCCCCTTGAGAGCGTCTAGCAGCTGCGTTGAAGAGGAGCATAGAATCAGGTCATCAACGTACAAGGCGACCAACATAGTCCCTTTGTCACTCTCATGCACGTACATGCTAGGGTCATTGTCGCAGTTCATGAAGGACTCCTTGGCCATGAAGGTGTCCATCTCCTGGTACCAAAGTCTTGGCACTTGTTTTAGCCCATAGAGTGCCTTCACCAATCTACACACCTTGCCCTGAGGAGCATCAACCCCCTCNGGAACCTCCATCAATACCTCCTTGTCAAGTTTGCCGTAAAGGAAGGCTGTCTTGACATCCATCTGGTGGACCTCCATGTTCTCGGCAGCAGCAATGGCGAGCATTGACCGGATGGAGGCAAACGTCACAACTGGGGCAAAGGTCTCATCGTACTCTGCGCCAGGCCGTTGGGAGAACCCCTTTGCTACCACCCGTGCCTTGTACTTGTCTATCTTGCCATCCTGTTTCCTTTTTACTTTCAGCACCCACTTGGACCCCACAACGTGAGGCCCCCCCATTTCAATATGGGTGGTCAACATTCACCAACCATAACACGAGTCACAAACGGTCAGAGGGGGAAACAGTGGTCTCTGAATATCGGTTCTCAAATATCAAGTACAGCGACCTTCAGTCAGCATAAGCACGGTGTGGCTACCATGCACAATGACCGACCAAAGTAGGCATATGTACTACCTTTGACCAAAGAAATCCGCTGTGTGTGGTCAGCGTTGACAACTCATAATAGGAGTCACAAATGGTCAGAGGGGGAGACAATGGTTTGGGAACACCATGTATCAACTATCAAGCACAAAGACCTTCAATACATTGTGGCAAGGTGTGGATACCATGCAGGATGACCAACCAAAGTAGGCATATGTCACTGACCATGATAAAAAAATGTCACTAAGTGTGGTAAACTTTGACAACTCATAACACGAGTCACAAATGGTCAGGGTGGAAGATAATGGTTTGTGAATACTAATTATCGACTAGCAAGTACAAATACCTTCAATATGTAGTGGCACAGCGTGGCTACCATGCACAGTGACCAACCAAGGTATGCATATGTCACTGACCATGACCAACAAATTTTACTTCATGTGGTCAATGTTGAAAACTCACAACACGAGTCACAGATATTCAAAGGGGCTAACAACAGTTTGGGAACAATAACGATCAACTAGAAAGCACAAAGAACTTTGATACGCATTGACACGGTGTGGTAACCATGTACAAGGACAAACCAAAGTAGGCATATGTCACTAACCATGACCAAAACGGATTTCACAGTGTGTGGTCAACGTTGAAAACGCATAACACGAGTCACAAATGGTCAGTGGGGGGAGCCATGGGTTGGGAACACTAGTTATCATTTAGCAAGTAGAAAGACTTTCAACAAGTAGTGGCATGGTATGGCTAGCGTGCACAGTGAACAACCAAAGGATGCATATGTCACTGACTATGACTGACGAAGTCCACTATGTGTGGTCAACATTGACAACTCATAACATGAGTCACAGATGGTCATAGGGAGAGACAATGGTTTGAAAACCCTATGTATCGACTAGAAAGGACAAAGAAATTCAATACGTAGTGGCATGGTGTGGCTAATATGCACACCAAGAAACCAAACTAGGCATATGTCACTGACTATGACCAGAGAATTTCAATATGGGTGGTCAACGTTGACCAACCATAACACGAGTCACAAATGGTCAGGGGAGGAAACAATGCTATGGGAATATCAGTTCTCAACTAGCAAGTACAACGACCTTCAGTCAGTAGTAGCACGGTGTGGCTACCATGCACAATGACCGGCCAAAGTAGGCATATGTCACTGATCATGACCAGAGAATTTTAATATGGGTGGTCAACGTTGACCAACCATAACACGAGTCACAAATGGTCAGGGGAGGAAACAATGCTATGGGAATATCAGTTCTCAACTAGCAAGTACAACGACCTTCAGTCAGTAGTAGCACGGTGTGGCTACCATGCACAATGACCGGCCAAAGTAGGCATATGTACAGCCTTTGACCAAAGAAATCCGCTGTGTGTGGTCAACGTTGACAACTCATAATACGAGTCACAAATGGTCAGAAGGGGGAAAAAATTGCGTGAGAACACCAGGTATCAACTAGAAAGCACAATGACCTTCAACATGTTGTGGCACGGTGTGGATACCATGCACGATGACCAACCAAGGTATGCATATGTCACTGACCATGACCAAATAATGTCACTAAGTGTGGTAAACTATGACAACTCATAACACAAGTCACAAATGGTCACGGTGGAAGATAATGGTTTATGAATACTAGTTATCGACTAGCAAGTACAAAGACCTTCAATATGCAGTGGCACAGTGTGGCTACAATGCACAGTGACCAACCAAAGTATGCATAAATCACTGACCATGAACAAAGAATTTCACTTCATGTGGTCAACATTTACAAATCACAACACAAGTCACAGATAGTCAGAGGGGGCTAACAATGGTTTGGGAAGACTAGCTGTCAACAAGAACGCACAAAGCCCTTCGACAAGTAACGGCACGATGTGGTAACCATGTACAGTGACAAACCAAAGTAGGCATATGTCACAAACCATGACCAAATGGATTTCACATTGTATGTTCGACGTTGAAAACTCATAACACGAGTCACAAATGGTCAGTGGGGGAAACCATGGGTTGGGAACACTAGTTTTCAGCTAGAAAGTAGAAAGATTCTCAACAAGTAGTGGCACGGTGTGGCTAGCGTGCACAGTGACCAACCAAAGGATGCATATATCACTGACTATGACCGAAGAATTCCACTATGTGTGGTCAACATTGACAAGTCATAACACAAGTCACAAATGGTCAGAGGGAGAGACAATGGTCTGGGAACCCTATGTATCGACTAGAAAGGACAAAGAACTTCAATACGTAGTGGCACGGTGTGGCTACTATGCACACCAAACAACCAAACTAGGCATATGTCACCGACCATGATGAACGAATTTCAATATGGGTGCTCAACATTCACCAACCATAACACGAGTCACAAACTGTCAGAGGGGGAAACAATGGTCTGTGAATATCAGTTCTCAACTAGCAAGTACAGCGACCTTCAATCTGTATAAGCACAGTGTGGATACCATGCAGAATGACCGACCAAAGTAGGCATGTGTACTACCTTTGACCGAAGAAATCCGCTGTGTGTGGTCAGCGTTGACAACCGATAATAGGAGTCACAAATGGTTAGAGGGGGAGACAATGGTTTGGGAACACCAGGTATAACCTAGCAAGCACGAGGACCTTCAATAAGTTGTGGCACGGTGTGGATACCATGCACGATGACCAACCAAAGTAGGCACATGTCACTGACCATGACCAAACGATGTCACTGAGTGTGGTAAACTCTGACAACTCATAACACGAGTCACACATGGTCAGGGTGGAAGATAATGGGTTGTGAAGACTAGTTATCGACTAGCAAGTACAAGTACCTTCAACATGTAGTGGCACAGCGTGGCTTCCAGGAACAGTGACCAGCCAAAGTATGCATATGTCACTGATCATGACCACCAAATTTCACTTCATTTGGTCAGCGTTGATAACTCACAACACGAAACACTGATAGCCCGAGGGGGGTAACAATGGTTTGGGAACACTAGCTATCAACTAGAAAGCACAAAGACCTTCAATACGTAGTAACACGGCGTGGTAACCACGTGCAGTGACAAACCCAACCAGGCATATGTCACTAACCATGACCAAAGAATTTCAATATGGGTGGTCAACGTTCACAACCCATAACACGAGTCACAAATGGTCAGAGGGGAAAATCATGGTTTTAAAGCAATATGTATCTTCTAGCAAGTACAACGATTTTTCGGATGTATTGTCACGGTGTGGCTATCGTGCACAGTGACCTATCCAAGTAGGCATACAGCACTGCTCATGACCAAAGAATTTTAGTGTGTTTGGTCAACGTACACAACTCATAATACAAGTCAAAAATGGGCAGAGGGAGAAACAATGGTTTGGGAATACTCGGTATCGACTAGCAAGTACAAATACCTTCGATAAGTGGTGGCACGGTGTGGCTACCATGCACAATGACCAACTTAAGTATGCTTGTGGCACTGGATATCATAAAAAGAGTTTCACTGTGAGTAGTCAACTTTCCTTCTTACGGCTGGTCAATCGGAGCAATGGTTGAAAGGTTATTCAAGCTCGAAGCTGCAAAATTTGAAATTCCGTCTGTGTCAAATTTTTATGATTAAACTAACTTTGTTATCATTCATAATTTTGAAAACTACCCTCTAATGTTACACCCCCTTATTTAAATCCATTTACTTATAGGAACCCTTATAATGTCATTTGGACATCATATGAACACCATGTGAGTTGGCTTATAGCTTATAGAGTTAGGCTCTGGAGCGGTAGGTCCTGGGTTTGAATCCTCGTACGCGCAACATAGAATAGGGTCACGACATGGGGTGGGGGGGACGGCCGTGTTGTGATACCTCAACTCTACCTTTGAGCATAAGCTGTGGGGGGGGGGTAGGGGGGGTATCATACTGCCGTCGCATATCTGTCCTCCAGGTCGTCTTCGGAACATCCCTCTAGGGGGGTGGGAGGGAGTATTCCAATGAAGGCATCTACGCGTAACAAATGAACAAAAACCAACCTGGTTTCAAAGGGAGAAACCTTTTTCTATTTATTGACTAGCAAGTACAAAGACTTTCAACAAGTAGTGGAATGGTGTGGCTACCATGCACAATGACCAACCAGATTAGGCATGTGCCACTTACCATGACCAAATAATTTTACTATGTGTGGTCAACGTTGACAACCCATAACATGGGTCACGAATTATCATAGGGGGAAACAATGGTTTGGGAATACTATATACCAACTAGCAAGTACAACGACCTTCAGTAGTAGCACGGTGTGGCTACCATGCACAACGACCGACCAAAGTAGGCATATGTACTGCCTTTGACCAAAGAAATCCACCGTGTGGTGTCAACGTTCACAACTCATAATACGAGTCACAAATGGTCAGAGGGGGAAACAATGGTTTGGGAACACAAGTATGAAATAGCAAGCACAGGGAGCTTCAATATGTTGTGGCACGATGTGGATACCATGCACGATGACCAACAAAAGTCGGCATATGTCACAGACCACGACCAAATAATGTCTCTAAGTGTAGTAAACATAGACAACTCATAACACGAGTCACAAATGGCTAGGGTGGAAGATGATGGTTTGTGAATACTAGTTATCGACTAGTAAGTACAAATACCTTCAAGATGTAGTGGCACGGTGTGGCTACAATGCACAGTGACCAACCAAAATATGCATATGTCACTGACCATGAACAAAGAATTTCACTTCATGAGGTCAACATTTACAACTCACAACACGAGTCACAGATAGTCAGAGGGAGCTAACAATGGTTTGGGAACACTAGGTGTCAACAAGAAAGCACAAAGACCTTCGATACGTAATGACACGGCGTGGTAACCATGTACAGTGATAAACAAAAGTAGGCATACGTCACAAACCATGACCAGACGGATTTCACAGTGTGTGGTGAACGCTGAAAACTCATAACACGAGTCACATATGGTCAGTGGGGGAAACCATAGGCTTGGAAAACTAGTTCTCAACTAGAAAGTAGAAAGATTTTCAACAAGTAGTGGCACGGTGTGGCTAGCGTGCAGAGTGACCAACCAAAGGATGCACACGTCACTGACTATGACTGACTAAGTCCACTATGTATGGTCAACATTGACAACTCATAACACGAGTCAAAAATGGTCAGAAGGAGAGACAATGGATTGGGAACCCTATGTATCGACTATACGGGACAAAGAACTTCAAAAAGTAGTGGCACGGTGTGGCTACTATGCACACCAAACAACCAAACTAGGCATATGTCACTGACCATGATGAAAGAATTTCAATAGAAGTGGTCAACATTCACCAACCATAACACGAGTCACAAATGGTCATAGGGGGAAACAATGGCCTGTGAATCTCAGTTATCAACTAGCAAGGGCAGCGACCTTCAATCAGTATAAGCACGGTGTGGCTACCATGCACAATGGCGAACCAAAGTAGGCATATGTACTACCTTTGACCAAAAACATCCGCTGTGTGTTGTCAGCGTTGACAACTCATAATAGGAGTCACAAATTTTCCGAGGGGGAGACAATGAAGTGGGAACACCAGGTATCAACTAGCAAGCACAAGTACCTTCAATGAGTTGTGGCACGGTGTGGATACCATGCATGATGACCAACCAAAGTAGGCATACGTCACTGACCATGACCAAATAATGTCACTAAGTGTGGTAAACGTTGAAAGCTCATAACACGAGTCACAAATGGTCAGGGTGGAAGATAATGGTTTGTGAATACTATTTATTGACTAGCAAGTACCAATACCTTCAATATGTAATGGCACAGTGTGGCTACAATGCACAGTGACCAACCCAAGTATGCATATGTCACTGACCATGAACAAAGAATTTCACTTTATGTGGTCAACATTTACAACTCACAACACGAGTCACAGAGTGAGAGGGGGCTAACAATGGTTTGGGAACACTAGGTGTCAACAAGAAAGCACAAAGACCTTCGATAGGCAATGACACGGCCTGGTACCCATGTACAGTGACAAACCAAAGAAGGCATATGTCACAAACCATGACCAAACGGATTTCACAATGTGTGGTCAACGTTGAAAACTCATAACACGAGTCACAAATGGTCAGTGGGGGAAACCATGGGCTGGCAACACTAGTTATCAACTAGCAAGTAGAAATATTTTCAACAAGTAGTGGCACGGTGTGGCTAGCATGCACAGTGACCAACCAAAGGATGCACACGTCACTGACTATGACCGAATAAGTCCACTATGTATGGTCAACATTGACAACTCATAACACGAGTCACAAATGGTCAGAGGGAGAGAAAATAGTTAAGGAACCCTATGTATCAACTATAAAGGACAAAGAACTTCAATACGTAGTGACACGGTGTGGCTTCCATGCACACGAAACAACCAAACTAGGCATATCTCACTAACCATGATGAAAGAATTTCAACATAAGTGGTGAACATTCACCAACCATAACACGAGTCACAAACGGTCATATGGGGAAACAATTGTCTGTGAATATCAGTTCTCAACTAGCAAGTGCAGCGACCTTCAATCAGTATAGGCACAGTGTGGCTACCATGCACAATGACCGACCAAAGTAGGCATATGTACTTCCTTTGACCAAAGAAATCCGCTGTGTGTGGTCAGCATTGACAACTCATAGCACAAGTCACAAATGGTTAGGGTGGAAGATAATGGTTTGTGAAGACTAGTTATCGACTAGAAAGTAAAAGTACCTTCAACATGTAGTGGCACATCGTGGCTACCATGCACATTGACCAACCAAAGTATGCATATGTCACTGACCATGACCAACAAATTTCACTTCATGTGGTCAGCGTTGACAACTCACAACACGAGTCACTGATAGTCAGAGGGGGGTAACAATGGTTTGGGAACACTAGCTATCAACTAGAAAGCACAAAGACCTTCAATACNAGGGTGGAAGATAATGGTTTGTGAAGACTAGTTATCGACTAGAAAGTAAAAGTACCTTCAACATGTAGTGGCACATCGTGGCTACCATGCACATTGACCAACCAAAGTATGCATATGTCACTGACCATGACCAACAAATTTCACTTCATGTGGTCAGCGTTGACAACTCACAACACGAGTCACTGATAGTCAGAGGGGGGTAACAATGGTTTGGGAACACTAGCTATCAACTAGAAAGCACAATGTCCTTCAATACATAGTGACACGGCGTGGTAACCACGTACAGTGACAAACCCAACCAGGCATATGTCACTATCCATGACCAAAGAATTTCAATATGGGTGGTCAACGTTCATCACCCATAACATGAGTCACAAATGGTCAGAGGTGGAAAACATGGTTTCAAAACACTATGTATCTTCTAGCAAGTACAAGGATTTTTTGGATGTATTGGCACGGTGTGGCTACGGTGCACAATGACCTATCCAAGTATGCATACATCACTGCTCATGACAAAAGAAGTTTACTGTGTGTGGTCAACGTTCACAACTCACAATACAAGTCAACAATGGGCAGAGGGAGAAACATTGGTTTGAGAATACACGGTATCGACCAGCAAGTACGAATACCTTCGATAAGTGGTGGCACGGTGTGGCTACTATGCAAAATGACCAAGCAACGTATGCTTGTGTCACTGGATGTCATAAACAGAGTTTCACTGCGTATAGTCAACCTGCCTTCTTACGGCTGGTCAATCGGAGCAATGGTTGAGAGGTTATTCACGCTCGAAGCTGCAAAACTTGAAATTGTGTCTGCGTCAAATTTTTATGATTAAACAAACCTTGTTATCATTCTTACTTTTAGAAACTACCCTCTAATCTTACACCCCCTTATTTAATGCCATATGCCCATAGGAACCCTTAACAAATGTCATTTGGACATCATATGAACACCATGTGAGTTGGCTTAGTGCTTATAGAGTTAGACTCTGAAGCGGTAGGTCCTGGGTATGAATCCTCGTACGCGCAATATAGAATAGGCTCGCAACCTGGGGAGGAGGGGGGGGGGCGGCTGTGTTGTGATACCTCAACTCTACCTTCAAACCTAAGTCGTGGGGGGTAGGTTGGTGTCATGATGCGGTCGCAAATCTGTCCTCCATGTCGTCCACGGAACATCCCTCCAGGGGGATGGGAGGGAGTATTCCATTGAAGGCACCTGCGCATAACAAATAAACAAAAGCCAAACTGGTGTCAAAGGGAGAAACCGTTTGCTATTTATTGATTAGCAATTACAAAGACTTTCCACAAGTAGTGGAACGGTGTGGCTACCATGCACAATGACCAAACAGATCAGGCATGTGCCACTTACCATGACCAAATAATTTTACTATGTGTGGTCAACGTTGACAGCCCATAATATGGGTCACAAATTGTAAGTAGGGGAAACAATGGTTTGGGAATAGTAGATACCAACTAGCAACTACAACGACCTTCAGTCAGTAGTAGCACGGTGTGGCTATCATGCACAATGACCGACCAAAGTAGGCATATGTACTGCCTTTGAACAAAGAAATCCGCCGTGTGTAATCAATGTTAACAACTCATAATATGAGTCACAAATGGTCAGAGGGGGAAACAATGGTTTGGGAACACCAAGTATCAAATAGAAATCACAGGGAGCTTCAATACGTTGTGGCACGGTGTGGATACCACGCACGATGACCAACCAAAGTAGGCATATGTCAATGACCATGCCCAAAATATGTCACTACGTGTGGTAAACGTTAACAACTCATAACAAGAGTCACAAATGGTCAGGGTGGAAGATAATGGTTTGTGAATACTATTTATTGACTAGCAAGTACGAATACCTTCAATATGTAATGGCACAGTGTGGCTACAATGCACAGTGACCAACCAAAGTATGCAGATGTCACTGACCATGAACAAAGAATTTCACTTCATGTGGTCAGCATTTACAACGCACAAAACGAGTCACAGATAGTCAGAGGGGGCTAACAATGGTTTGGGCACACTAAGTTTCAAGAAGAAAGCACAAAGATCTTCGATACGTAATGACAAGGCGTGGTAACCATGTACAGTGACAAACCAAAGTAGGCATATGTCACAAACCATGACCAAACGGATTTCACAGTGTGTGGTCAACGTTGAAAACTCATAACACGAGTCACAAATGGTCAGTCGGGGAAACCATTGGCTGGGAACACTAGTTATCAACTTGCAAGTAGTGGCACGGTGTGGCTAGCGTGCAGAGTGACCAACCAAAGGATGCACACGTCACTGACTATGACCGAATAAGTCCACTATGTATGGTCAACATTGACAACTCATAACACGCGTCACAAATGGCCAGAGGGAGAGACAATGGTTTGGGAACCCTATGTATCGACTAGAAAGGACAAAGAACTTCAAAACGTAGTGGCACAATGTGGCTACTATGCACACCAAACAACCAAACTAGGCATATGTCACTGACCATGATGAAAGAATTTCAATATAAGTAGTCAACATTCACCAACCATAACATGAGTCACAAACCGTCAGAGGGGGAAACAATGGTCTGTGAATACCAGTTCTCAACTAGCAAGTGCATCGACCATCAATCAGTTTAGGCACGGTGTGGCTACCATGCACAGTGACCGACCAAAGTAGGCATATGTACTACCTTTGACCAAAGAAATCCGTTGTGTGTGGCCAGCGTTGACAACTCATAATAGGAGTCACAAATGGTCAGAGGGGGATACAATGGTTTGGGAACACCAGGTATCAACTAGCAAGCACAAGGACCTTCAATACGCTGTGGCACGGTGTGGATACCATGCACGATGACCAACCAAAGGAGGCATATGTCACTGACCCTGACCAAATAATGTCACTAAGTGTGGTAAACGTTGACAACTTAGAACACGAGTCACAAATGGTAAGAGTGGAAGACAATAGTTTGTAAATAAAGCATGCATATGTCACTGAACATGACCAACAAATTCAACTTTACGTGGTCAGCGTTGAAAACTCACAACACGAGTCACAGATAGTCAAAGGGGAGTAACATTTGTTTGAGAACAATAGCTATTGACTATAAAGCACAAACACCTTAAATACAAAGTGACACGGCGTGGTAACCATGTACAGTGACAAACCAAAGTAGGCATATGTCACTGACCATGACTTAACGAATTTCACATTGTGTGGTCAACGTTGAAAACTCATCACACGAGTCACAAATGGTCAGAGGGGGAAACAATGGGTTAGGAACACTAGTTGTCAACTAGCAAGTACGAAGAACTTCAACAAGTAGTGGCACGGTGTGGCTAGCGTGCACAGTGACCAACCAAAGGATGAATACGTCACTGACTATGACCGAAGAAGTCCACTATGTGTGGTCAACATTGACAACTCAAAACACGAGTCACGAATGGTCAGAGGGAGAGACAATGGTTTGGGAACCCTATGCATGGACTAGAAAGGACAAATAACTTCAATACGTAGTGGCACGGTGTGGCTA
>SZWC01000006.1:303392-320434 GCA_023375785.1 Penium margaritaceum | reverse complement strand
GGGGGGGGGGGGTAGGGAGGTTGTCATAATGCGGTCGCAAATCTGTCCTCCAGGTCATCCACGGAACATCCCTCTAGGGGGGTGGGAGGGAGTATTCCAGTGAAGGCACCTATGCGTAGCAAATCAACAAAAACCGACCTGGTTTCAAAGGGAGAAACCTTTTGCTATTCATTGACTAGCAAGTACAAATACTTTTCAACAAGTAGTGGAACGGTGTGGCTACCATGCACAATGACCAACCAGATAAGGAATGTGCCACTTACCATGAACAAATAATTTTACTATGTGTGGTCAACGTTGACAACCCATAATATGAGTCACGAATTGTCAGAGGGGGAATCAATGGTTTGGGAACACCAAGTATCAAATAGCAAGCACAGGGAGCTTCAATACATTGTGGCACGGTGTAGATACCATGCAGGATGACCAAACAAAGTAGGCATATGTCAATGACCATGACCAAATAATGTCACTGAGTGTGATCAACTCTGACAACTCATAACGCCAGTCACAAATGGTCAGGGTGGAAGATAATGGTTTGTGAATGCTAGTTATCGACTATAAAGTACAAATACCTATAATATGTAATGGCACAGTGTGGTTACAATGCACAGTGACCAACCAAAGTATGCATATGTCACTGACCATGAACAAAGAATTTCACTTCATGTGGTCAACATTTACAACTCACAACACGAGTCAAGGATAGTCAGAAGGGGCTAACAATGGTTTGGGAACACTAGGTGTCAACAAGAAAGCACAAAGACCTGCGATACGTAATGACACAGCGTGGTAACCATGTACACTGAAAAACCAAAGTAGGCATATGTCACAAACCATGACCAGACGGATTTCACCGTGTGTGGTCAACGTTGAAAACTCATAACACGAGTCACAAATGGTCAGTGGGGGAAACCATGGGTTGAGAACACTAGCTATCAACTAGAAAGTGGAAATATTTTGAACAAGTAGTGCCACGGTGTGGCTAGCGTCCAGAGTGACCACCCAAAGGATGCACACGTCACTGACTATGACCGACCAATTCCACTATGTATGGTCAACATTGACAACTCATAACACGAGTCACGAATGGTCAGAGAGAGATACAATGGTTTGGGAACCCTATGTATCAACTAGAAAGGACAAATAACTTCAAAACGTAGTGGCACGGTGTGGCTACTATGCACACCAAACATCCAAACTAGGCATATGTCACTGACCATGAGGAAAGAATTTCAATATAAGTGGTCAACATTCACCAACCATCACAGGAGTCACAAAAGGTCAGAGGGGGAAACAATGGTCTGTGAATATCAGTTATGAACTAGCAAGTGCAGCGACCTTCAATCCGTATAGGCACGGTGTGGCTACCATGCACAATGACTGACCAAATTAGGCATATGTACTACCTTTGACCAAAGAAATCCGCTGTGTGTGGTCGGCGTCGACAACTTATAATAGGAGTCACAAATAATCAGAGGGGGAGACAATGGTTTGGAAAACCCGGGTATCAACTAGCAAGCACAAGGACCTTCAATAAGTTGTGGCACGGTGTGGATACCATGCACGATGACCAACCAAAGTAGGTAGATGTCACTGACCATGACCAAATAATGTCACTGAGTGTGGTAAACTTTGAAACCTCATAACACCAGTCACAAATGGTAAGAGCGGAAGACAGTGGTTTGTAAATACTAGTCATCGAGTAGCAAGCAAAAATACCTTCAATACGTAGTGACACGGCGTGGCAACCATGTACAGTGACAAACCAAAGTAGGCATATGTCACTAACCATGACCAAACGAATTTCACAGTGTGTGGTCAACGTTGAAAACTCATCACACGAGTCACAAATGGTCAGAGGGGGGAACAATGGGTTAGGAACACTAGTTATAAACTAGCAGGTAGACATATTTTCAACAAGTAGTGGCACGGTGTGGCCAGTGTTTACAGTGACCAACCAAAGGATGCATATGGCACTGACTATAACCGAAGAAGTCCACTATTTTTGGTCAACATTGACAACTCATAACACGAGTCACAAATGGTCAGAGGGAAAACAATGGTTTGGGAACCTTATGTATCAACTAGAAAGGACAAAGAACTTCAATACGTAGTGGCATGGTGTGGCTACTATGCACACCAAACAACCAAAGTAGGCATATCTCACTGACCATGACCAAATAATTTCAATATGGGTGGTCACCATTCACCAACCATAACACGAGTCACAGACAGTCAGAGGGGGAAACAATGGTCTGGGAATATCTGTTCCCAACTAGCAAGTATAGCGACCTTCAATCAGTATAAGCACGGTGTGGCTACCATGCACAATGACCGAACAAAGTTGGCATATGTACTGCCTTTGACCAAAGAAATCTGCTGTGTGTGGACAGCGTTGACAACTCATAATACAAATCACAAATGGTCCGAGGGGGAAACAATGGTCTGGGAACATCAGGTATCAACTAGGAAGAACAAGGACCTTCAAAACGTTGTGGCACGGTGTGGATACAATGCACGATGACCAACCAAAGTAGGCATATGTCACTGACCATGACCAAAAAACGTCACTAAGTGTGGTAAACTTTGACAGCTCATAATACGAGTCACAAATGGTCAGAGTGGAAGACAATGGTTTGTGAATAAAAGTTATCTACTAGAAAATACAAATACCTTCAATATGTAGTGGCACAGCGTGGCTACCATGCACAGTGACCAACCAAAGGATGCATATGTCACTGACCATGACCAACGAACTTCACTTCATGTGGTCAGCATTGACAACTCACAACACGGGTCACAGACAGTCAAGGGGGTAACAATGGTTTGGGAACACTGGCTATTAACTAGAAATTACAAATACCTTTAATATGTAGTGACACGGCATGGTAACCATGTACAGTGACAAACAAGAGTAGGCATATGTCACTAACCATGAAGAAACGGATTTCACAGTGTGTGGTCAACGTTGAAAACTTATAACACCAGTCACAAATGGTCAGTGGGGGAAACAATGGGTTGGGATCACTAATTATCAACTAGCAAGTAGAAAGATTTTCAGCAAGTAGTGGCACGGTGTGGCTAGCGTGCACACTGACCAACCTAAGGATGCATATGTCACTGACTATGACCAAAGAAGTCAACTATGTGTGGTCAACATTGACAACTGATAACACGAGTCACAAATGGTCAGAGGGGGAGACAATGGTTTTGTAACTAGCAAGCACAAGGACGTTTTATTCATTGTGGCACGATGTGGATACCATGCACGATGACCAACCAAAGTAGGCATATGTCATTGACCATGACCAAATAATGTCACTAAGTGTGGTAAACTTTGACAGCTCATAACATGAGTCACAAATGGTCAGAGTGGAAGACAATGGTTTGTGAATACCAGTCATCGAGTTGCAAGCCCAAATACCTTCAATATGTAGTGGCACCGCGTGGCTACCATGCACAGTGACCAACCAAAGTATGCATATGTCACTGACCATGACCAGCGAATTTCACTTCATATGGTCAGCGTTGAAAACTCACAACAGGAGTCACAGATAGTCAAAGGGAAGTAACATTTGTTTTGGAACACTAGCTATTGACTAGAAAGCACAAATGCCTTCAATACGTAGTGACACGGCGTGGTAACTATGTACAGTGACAAACCAAAGTAGGCATGTGTCACTATCCATGACCAAACGAATTTCACAGTGTGTGGTCAACGTTGAAAACTTATCACACGAGTCACAAATGGTCAGAGGGGGAAACACTGGGTTAGGAACACTAGTTATCAACTAGCAAGTACTTAGAACTTCAACAAGTAGTGGCACGGTGTGGCTAGCGTGCACAGTGACCAACCAAAGGATGAATACGTCACTAAATATGACCGAAGATGTCCACAATGTGTGGTCAACATTGACAACTCATAACACGAGTCACGAATGGTCAGAGGGAGAGGTAATAGTTTGGGAACCCTGTGCATGGAATAGAAAGGAAGAATAACTTCAATACGTAGTGGCACGGTGTGGCTAATATGCACACCAAACATCCAAACTAGGCATATGTCACTGACCATGACCAGAGAATTTCAATATGGGTGGTCAACGTTGACCAACCATAACACGAGTCACAAACGGTCAGGGGAGGAAACCATGCTACGGAAATATCAGTTTTCAACTAGCAAGTACAACAACTTTCAGTCAGTAGTAGCACGGTGTGGCTACCATGCACAATGACCGACCAAAGTATGCATATGTACTGTCTTTGACGAAAGAAATCCGCTGTGACTGGTCAACGTTGACAACTAATAATACGAGTCACAAATGGTCAGAGGGGGAAAAAATGGTTTGGGAACACCAAGTATCAAATAGCAAGCACAAGGAGCTACAATACGTGGTGGCACGGTGTGGATACCATGCACGATGACCAACCAAGGTATGCATATGTCACTGACCATGACCAAAGAATGTCACCATGTGTGGTAAACTTTGACATCTCATAACACGAGTCACAAATGGTCAGGGTGGAAGATAATGGGTTGTGAATACTAGTTATCGACTAGCAAGTACAAATACCTTCAATATGTAGTGGCATAGTTTGGCTAGAATTCACAGTGACCAACCAAAGTACGCATATGTCACTGACAATGAACACAGAATTTAGCTTCATGTGGTCAATGTTGTCAACTCACAACACGAGTCACAGATATTCAGAGGGGGTAACAATGGTTTGGGAACACTAGCTATCAACAAGAAAGCACAAAGACCTTCAATACATATTGACACAGTGTGGTAACCATGTACAGTGACAAACCAAAGTAGGCACATATCACTAACCATGACCAAATGAATTTCACATTGTGTGGCCAACGTTAAAAACGCATAACACGAGTCACTAATGGTCAGAGGGGGAAGCAACAGGTTGGGAACACTAGTTATCAACTAGCAAGTAGAAAGATTTTCAACAAGTAGTGGCATAGTGTGGTTAGCGTGCACAATGACCAACCAAAGGATGCAAATGTCACTGACTATGACCAAAGAAGTCCACTATGTGTCGTCAACTTTGACAACTCATAACACGAGTCACAAATGGTCAGAGGTAGAGACAATGGTTTGAAAACCCTATGTATCAACTAGAAAGGACAAAGAACTTCAACACGTAGTGGCACGGTGTGGCTACTATGCACACCAAACAACCAAAGTAGGCATATGTCACTAACCATGACCAAATAATTTTAGTATGGGTGGTCAACATTCACCAACCATAACACGAGTCACAAACGGTCAGAGGGGGAAACAATGGCCTGGGAATATCAGTTCTCAACTAGCAACTCCAGAGACCTTCAATCATTATAAGCACGGTGTGGCTACCATGTACAATGACCGACCAAAGTAGGCATATGCACTGCCTTTGACCAAAGAAATCCGCTGTGTGTGGACAGCGTTGAGAAATCATAATACGAATCACAAATTGTTAGAGGGGGCAACAATGGTCTGGGAACATCAGGTATCAACTAGGAAGCACAAGGACCTTCAACAAGTTGTGGCACGGTATGGATACCATGCACGATGACCAACCAAAGCAGGCATATGTCACTGACCATTACTAAATAATGTCACGAAGTGTGGTAAACTTTGACAGCTCATAACACGAGTCACAAATGATCAGAATCGAAGACAATGGTTTGTGAATACTGGTTGTCGAATAGCAAGTACAAATACCTTCAATATGTAGTGGCGCAGCGTGGCTACCATGCACAATGACAAACCAAATTATGCATATGTCACTGACCATGACCAACGAAGTTTTCTTCATGTGGTCAGCGTTGACAACTCACAACACGAGTCAAAATAGTCAAAGGGAAGTAACATTGGTTTAGGAACTCTAGCTATTGACTAGAAAACACGAATACCTTTAATATGTAGTGACACAGCGTGGTAACCATGTACAGTGACAAACCAAAGTAGGCATATGTCCCTAACCATGACCAAACAAATTTCACAGTGTGTGGTCAATATTGAAAACTCATAACACGAGTCACAACTGGTCAGATGGGGAAACAACGGGTTGGGAACACTAGTTGTCAACTAGCAAGTACGAATAACTTCAACAAGTAGTGGCACGGTTTGGCTAGCGTGCACAGTGACCAACCAAAGGATGAATACGTCACTGACTACGACCGAAGAAATCCAGTATGCGTGGTCAACATTCACAACTCATAACACGTGTCACAAATGGTCAGAGGGAGAGACAAAGGTTTGGGAACCCTATGCATGGACTAGAAAGGACAAATAACTTAAATACGTAGTGGCACGGTGTGGCTACTATGCACACCAAACAACCAAACTAGGCATATGTCACTGACCATGACCAAATAATTTCAATATGGGTGGTCAACCATCACCAACCATAACGCGAGTCACAAACGGTCAGGGGGAAAAACAATGGTCCGGGAATATCAGTTCTCAACTAGCAAGTACAACGACCTTCAATCAGTAGTAGCACGGTGAGGCTACCATGCACAATGACCGACCAAAGTAGGCATATGTACTGCCTTTGACCAAAAAAATCCGCTGTGTTTGGTCAACGTTGACAACTCAGTATACGAGTCAGAAATAGTCAGAGGAAGAAACAATTGTTTGGATCACCAGGTATAAACTAGCAAGCACAATGACCTTCAATACGTTGTGGCACGGTGTGGATACCATGCACGATGACCAACCAACGCATGCATATGTCACTGACCATGACCAAAGAATGCCACCATGTGTGGTAAACTTTGACAGCTCATAACACGAGTCACAAATGGTCAGATTGGATGATAATGGTGCCTAATACTAGCTATCGACTAGCAAGTACATATACCTTCAATATGTAGTGGCACAGTGTGGCTACAATGCACAGTGACCAACCAAAGTATGCATATGTCACTGACCATGACCAAAGAATGTCACCATGTGTGGTAAACTTTGACAGCTCATAACACGAGTCACAAATGGTCAGATTGGATGATAATGGTGCCTAATACTAGCTATCGACTAGCAAGTACATATACCTTCAATATGTAGTGGCACAGTGTGGCTACAATGCACAGTGACCAACCAAAGTATGCATATGTCACTGACCATGACCAAAGAATTTCACTTCATGTGGTCAATGTTGACAACTCACAACACGAGTCACACATATTCTGAAGGGCTGACAACGGTTTGGGAACACTAGCTATCAACTAGAAAGCACAAGGACCTTCCATACGTAGTGACCCGGCGTGGTAGCCATGTACAGGGACATGGCTACCAGTGTGTGATCAGCGTTGAAAACTCATAACACGAGTCACAAATGGTCAATGGGGGAAACAATGGGTTGGGATCACTAGTTATCAACTAGCAAGCAGAAATGTTTCCAACAAGTAGTGGCACGGTGTGGCTAGCGTGCACAGTGACCAACCAAAGGATGCATATGTCAATGACAATGACAGAAAAAGTCCACTATGTGAGGTCAGCATTGACAACTCATAACACGAGTCACAAATGGTCGGGGGGGGGACAGACAATGGTTTGGGCACCCTATGTATAGACTAGAAAGCACAAAGAACTTCAATATGTAGTAGCACGGTGTGGCTACTATGCACTCCAAACAACCAAAGTAGGCATATGTCACTGACCATGACTAGAGAATTTCAATATGGGTGGTCAACATTGACAAACCATAACACGAGTCACAAACGGTCAGGGGAGAAAAGAATGCTATGGGAATATCAGTTCTCAACTAGCAAGTACAACAACCTTCAGTCAGTAGTAGCATGGTGTAGCTACCATGCACAATGACCGACCAAAGTAGGCATATGTACTACCTTTGACCAAAGAAATCCGTTGTGTGTGGTCAACGTTGAGAACTCATAATACGAGACACAGATGGTACAAGGGGGAAACAATGGTTTGGGAACACCAAGTATCGAATAGCAAGCACAAGGAGCTTCAATGCATTGTGGCACGGTGTGGATACCATGCACGATGACCAACCAAAGTAGGCATATGTCACTCACCATGACCAAATAATATCACTAAGTGTCGTGAACGTTGACAACTCATAACACGAGTCACAAATGGTCAGGGTGGAAGATAATTGTTTGTTAATACTAGTTATCGACTAGCAAGTACAAATACCTTCAATATGTAGTGGCACAGTGTGGCTACAATGCAGAGTGACAAACCAAAGTATGCATACGTCACCGAACATGAACAAAGAATTTCACTTCATGTGTTCAACATTTACAACTCACAACACGAGCCACAGATAGTCAGAGGGGGCTAACAATGGTTTTGGAAGATTAGCTGTCAACAAGAAAGCACAAAGACCTTCAGCACGTAACGACACGATGTGGTAACCATGTACAGTGACAAACCAAAGTAGGCATATGTCACAAACTATGACAAAACGGATTTCACTGTGTGTGGTCATTGTTAAAAACTCGTAACACGAGTCACAAATGGTCAGTGGGGGAAACCATGGGTTGGGAACACTAGTTGTCAACTAGCAAGTAGAAAGATTTTCAACAAGTAGTGGCACGGTGTGGCTAGCGTGCACAGTGACCAACCAAAGGATGCACACGTCACTGAATATGACCGAAGAAGTTCACTATGTATGGTCAACATTGACAACTCATAACACGAGTAAAAAATTATCAGAGGGAGAGACAATGGTTTGGGAACCCTATGTATTGACTAGAACGGACAAAGAACTTCAATACGTAGTGACACGGTGTGGCTACTATGCACACCAAACAACCAAACTAGGCAAATGTCACTGACCATGACCAGAGAATTTCAATATGGGTGGTCAACGTTGACCAACCATAACACGAGTCACAAATGGTCAGGGGAGGAAACAATGCTATGGGAATATCAGTTCTCATCTAGCAAGTACAATGACCTTCAGTTAGTAAGAGCACGGTGTAGCTACCATGAAGAATGTCCGACCAAAGTAGTCATATGTACTACCATGAAGAAATCCGCTGTGTGTGGTCAACGTTGACAACACATAATACGAGTCACAAATGGTCCGAAGGGGAAACAATGGTTTGGGAACACCAAGTATCAAATAGCAAGCACAAGGAGCTTCAATACGTTGTGGCACGGTGTGGATAGCATGCACGATGACCAACCAAAGTAGGCATATGTCACTGACCATGACGAAATAATGTCACTAAGTGTGGTAAACTTTGACAACTCATAACACGGGTCAAATATGATCAGGGTGGAAGATAATGGTTTGTGAATACTAGTTATGGACTAGCAAGTACAAATACCTTCCATATGTAGTAGCACAGTGTGGCTACAATGCACAGTGACCGACCAAAGTATGCATATGTCACTGAACATGAACAAAGAATTTCACTTCATGTGGTCAACAGTTACGACTCACAACACGAGTCACAGATAGTCAGAGGGGGCTAACATTGGTTTGGGAAGACTAGCTGTCAACAAGAAAGCACAAAGACCTTCGACACATAACAACACGACGTGGTAACCATGTACAATGACAAACCAAAGTACGCATACGTCACAAACCATGACCAAACGGATTTCACAATGTGTGGTCTACGTTGAAAACTCATAACACGAGCCACAAATAGTCAGTGAGGGAAACCATGGGTTGCGAACACTAGTTATTAACTAGCAAGTAGAAAGATTTTCTACAAGTAGTGGCACGGTGTGGCTAGCGTGCACAGTGACCAACCAAAGGATGCACACGTTACTGACTTTGACCGAGGAAGTCCACTATGTATGGTCAACATTGACAACTCATAACACGAGTCACTAATTATCAGAGGGAGAGACAATGGTTTGGGAACCCTATGTATCGACTAGAACGGACTAAGAACTTCAATACGTAGTGGCACGGTGTGGCTACGATGCACACCAAACAACCAAACTAGGCATATGTCACTGACCATGATGAAAGAGTTTCAATATAAGTGGTCAACATTCACCAACCATAAAAAGAGTCACAAAGGGTCAGAGGGGGAAACAATGGTCTGTGAATATCAGTTCTCAACTAGCAAGTACAGCGACCTTCAATCAGTATAAGCATGGTGTGGCTACCATCCACAATGACCGACCAAAGTGGGCATATGTACTACCTTTGACCAAAGATATCCGCTGTGTGTGGTCAATCTTGACAACTCATAATAGGAGTCACAAATGGTCAAAGGGGGAGACAATGGTTTGGGAACACAAATTATATACTAGCAAGCACAAGGACCTTCAATAAGTTGTGGCACGGTGTGGATACCATGCACGATGACCAACCAAAGTAGGCATATGTCACTCACCATGACCAAATAATGTCACTAAGTGTTGTAAACGTTGACAACTCATAACACGAGTCACAAATGGTCAGAGTCAAAGACAATGGTTTGTGAATACTAGTCATTGAGTAGCAAGTACAAATACCTTTAATATGTAGTGGCACAGCAAGGCTACCATGCACAGTGACCAACCAAAGTATGCATATGTCACTGTCCATGACCAACGAGTTTCACTTCATGTGGTCAGCGTTGAAAACTCACAACACGAGTCACAGATAGTCAAAAGGGGATAACATTGGTTTGGGAACACTAGCTATTGACTAGAAAGCACAAATACCTTCAATACGTAGTGACACGGCATGGTAACCATGTACAGTGACAAACCAAAGTAGGCATATGTCACTAACCATGACCAAACGGGTTTCACAGTGTGTGGTCAACGTTGAAAACGTATCACACGAGTCACAAATGCTCAGAGGGGGGAAACAATGGGTTATGAACACTAGTTATTAACTAGCAAGTACGAAGGAATTCAACAAGTAGTGGGTAGCGTACACAGTGACCAACCAAAGGATGAATACGTCACTGACTATGACCGAAGAAGTCCACTATGTCTGGTCAACATTGACAACTCATAACATGAGTCACGGAAGGTTAGAGGGAGAGACAATGGTTTGGGAACCCTATGCATGGACTAGAAAGGACAAATAACTTCAATATGTAGTTGCACGGTGTGGCTAATATGCACACCAAACATCCAAACTAAGCATATGTCACAGACCATGACCAGAGAATTTCAATATGGGTGGTCAACGTTGACCAAGCATAACACGAGTCACAAACGGTCAGGGGAGGAAACAATGCTATGGGAATATCAGTTCTCAACTACCAAGTACAGCGACCTTCACTCAGTAGTAGCACGGTGTGGCTACCATGCACAATGACCGACCAAAGTAGACATATGTACTGCCTTTGACGAAAGAAATCCGCTGTGTCTGGTCAACGTCGACAACTCATAATACGAGTCACAAATGGTCAGAGGGAGATACAATGGTTTGGGAAAACCAAGAATAAAATAGCAAGCACAAGGAGCTACAATACGTTGTGGCACGGTGTGGAAACCATGCACGATGACCAACCAAGGTATGCATATGTCACTGACCGTGACCAAAGAATGTCACCATGTGTGGTAAACTTTGACAACTCAAAACATGAGTCACAGATGGTCAGGGTGGAAGATAATGGTTTGTGAATACTAGTTATTGACTAGCAAGTACAGATACCTTCAATATGTAGTAGCACAGTGTGGCTACAGTGCACAGTGACCAACCAAAGTACACATTTGCCACTGACCATGAACAAAGAGTATCACTTCATGTGGTCAATGTTGACAACTCACAACACAAGTCACAGATATTCGGAGGGAGTAACAATGTTCTGGGAACACTAGCTATCAATAAGAAAGCACAGAGACCTTCAATACGTAGTGACACGGTGTGGTAACCATGTACAGTGACAAACAAAAGTAAGCATATGTCACTAACCATGACCAAACGGATTTTGCACACTGTGGTCAATGGTGAAAGCTCATAACACGAGTCACAAATGGTCAGTGGGGGAAACCATGGGCTGGGAACACTAGTTATAAACTAGCGGGTATAAATATTTGCAACAAGTAGTGGCACGGTGTGGCTAGCGT
This sequence comes from Penium margaritaceum, assembly GCA_023375785.1. Taxonomy (NCBI): domain Eukaryota; kingdom Viridiplantae; phylum Streptophyta; class Zygnematophyceae; order Desmidiales; family Peniaceae; genus Penium; species Penium margaritaceum. Next base: position 308,426 of record SZWC01000006.1, on the reverse strand, counting down.
GCACCGTGACCAACCAAAGGATGCATATGTCACTGAATATGACCGAAGAAGTCCACTATGTGTGGTCAACATTGACAACTCATAACACGAGTCCCAAATGGTCAAAGGGAGAGACAATGGTTTGGGAACCCTATGTATCGACTAGAAGGGACAAAGAACTTCAATACATAGTTGTACGGTCTGGCTAATATGCACACCAAACAACCAAACTAGGCATATGTCACTGATCATGACCAGAGATTTTCAATATGGGTGGTCAAGGTTGACCAAGCATAACACGAGTCACAAACGGTCAGGGGAGGAAACAATGCTATGGGAATATCAGTTCTCAACAAGCAATTACAACGACCTTCAGTCAGTAGTAGCACGGTGTGGCTACCATGCACAATGACCGACCAAAGTAGGCATATGTACTGCCTTTGACCAAAGAAATCCGCTGTGTGTGGTCAACGTTGATAACTCATAATACGAGTCAGAAATGGTCAGAGGGGGAAACAATGGTTTGGGAACACCNAATATGGGTGGTCAAGGTTGACCAAGCATAACACGAGTCACAAACGGTCAGGGGAGGAAACAATGCTATGGGAATATCAGTTCTCAACAAGCAATTACAACGACCTTCAGTCAGTAGTAGCACGGTGTGGCTACCATGCACAATGACCGACCAAAGTAGGCATATGTACTGCCTTTGACCAAAGAAATCCGCTGTGTGTGGTCAACGTTGATAACTCATAATACGAGTCAGAAATGGTCAGAGGGGGAAACAATGGTTTGGGAACACCGAGTATCAAATAGCAAGCACAAGGAGCTTCAATAAGTTGTGGCACGGTGTGGACACCATGCACGATGACCAACCGAAGTAGGCATATGTCACTGGCCATGACCAAATAATGTCACTAAGTGTGGTAAACTTAGACAACTCATAACACGAGTCAGAAATGGTCAGGGTGGAAAATAATGGTTTGTGAATACTAGTTGTTGACTAGCAAGTACAAATACCTTCAATATGTAGTGGCACAGTGTGGCTACAATGCACATAGACCAGCCAAAGTATGCATATGTCACTGACCATGAACAAAGAATTTCACTTCATGTGGTCAACATTTACAACTCAGAACACGGGTCACAGATAGTCAGAGGGGGCTAACAATGGTTTGGGAACACTTGTTGTCAACAATAAAGCACAAAGACATTCGATACGCAATGACACGGCGTGGTAACCATGTACAGTGACAAACCAAAGTAGGCATATGTCACAAACCATGACCAAACGGATTTTACAGTGTGTGGTTAACGTTGAAAACTCATAACACGAGTCGCAAATGGTCAGTGGGGGAAACCATGGGTTGGGAACACTAGTTATCAACTAGCCAGAAGAAAGACTTTTAACAAGTAGTGGCACGGTGAAGTTAGCGTGCACAATGACCAACCAAAGGATGCACACGTCACTGACTTTGACCGAAGAAGTCCAGTATGCATGGTCAACATTGACAACTCATAACACGAGTCACAAATGGTCAGAGGGGGAAACAATGGTCTGTGAATATCAGTTCTCAACTGGCAAGTACAGCGACCTTCAATCAGTATAAGCACGGTGTGGCTACCATGCACAATGACCAACCAAAGTAGGCATATGTACTACCTTTGACCAAAGAAATCCGCTGTGTGTGGTCAGCGTTGACAACTCATAATAGGAGTCACAAATGGTCAGAGGGGGAGACAATGGTTTGGGAACACAAGGTATCAACTTGCAAGTACAAGGACCTTCAATAAGTTGTGGCACGGTGTGGATACCATGCACGATGACCAACCAAAGTAGGCATCTGTCACTGACCATGACCAAATAATGTCACTAAGTGTGGTAAACTCCGACAACTCATAACACGAGTCACAAATGGTCAGGGTGGAAGAGAATGGTTTGTGAAGACTAGTTGTCAACTAGCAAGTACAAATACCTTCAACATGTAGTGGCACAGCGTGGCTACCATGCACAGTGACCAATCGAAGTATGCATATGTCACTGACCATGGCCAACGAATTTCACTTCATGTGGTTAGCATTGAGAACTCACAACACGAGTCACTGATATTCAGATGGGGGTAACAATGGTTTGAGAACACTAGCTAACAACTAGAAAGCAGAAAGACCTTCATTACGTAGTGACACGACGTGGTAACCACGTACATTGACAAACCAAACCAGGCATATGTCACTAACCATGACCAAATTATTTCAATATGGGAGGTGAATGTTCACAACCCAAAACATGAGTCACAAATGGTAAGAGGGGGAAAACATGGTTTCAAAACACTATTTATCTTCTAGCAAAGACAAAGATTTTTTGGATGTATTGGCACGGTGTGGCTACTGTGCACAATGACCTACCCATGTAGGCATACATCACTGCTCATGACCAAAGAAGTTTGGTGTGTGTGGTCAACGTTCACAACTCATAATACAAGTCAAAAATGGGCAGAGGGAGAAACAATGGTTTCGGAATACTCGGTATCGACTAGCAAGTACAAAAACCTTCGATAAGTGGTAGCACGGTGTGGCTACCATGCACAATGACCAACCAAAGTATGCTTGTGTCACTGGATATCATAAAAAGAATTTCACTGTGTGTCGTCAACTTTCGTTCTTACGGCTGGTCAATCGGAGCAATGGTTGAGAGGTTATTCAAGCTCGAAGTTGGAAATTGTGAAATTCCGTCTGCGTAAATTTTTTATGATTATACTAACTTTGTTATCATTCATACTTTTGGAAACCATCTACTAATCTTACATCCCCCTATTTAATGCCCTTTACCCATAGGAACCCTTGTAATGTCATTTGGACATCATATGAACACCATGTGAGTTGGCTTTGTGCTTCTAGAGTTAGACTCTGGAGCGGTAGGTCCTGGGTTTGAATCCTCGTACGCGAAACATGGAATAGGCTCGTGACCTGGGGGGGGGGGCGTGTTGTGATACCTCAACTCTACCGTCGAGCCTAAGCCGTGGGGGAGTAGGGGGGGTGTCATAATGCGGTCGCAAATCTGTCCTCCAGGTCGTCCACTGAACATCCCTCTAGGGCGGTGGGAGGGAGTATTCCAGTGAAGGCACCTACGCGTAAAAAATCAACAAAAACCGACCTGGTGTCAAAGGGAGAAACCTTTTGCTATTTATTTACGAGCAAGTACAAAGACCTTCAATAAGTAGTGAACGTTGACAACCCATAATATGGGTCACGAATTATCAGAGGAGGAAACGATTGTTTAGGAATACTAGATACCAACTAGCAAGTACAAAGACCTTCAGTCAATAGTAGCACGGTGTGGCTATTATGCACAATGACCGACCAAAGTAGGCATATGTACTGCCTTTGACCAAAGAAATCCACTGTATGGTCAACGTTGACAATTCATAATACGAGTCACAAATTATCAGAAAGGGAAACAATGATTTGGGAACACCATGTATCAACTAGCAAGCACAAGGAGCTTCAATACGTTTTGACACGGTATGGATACCGTGCACGATGACCAACCAAAGTAGGCATATGTCACTGACCATGACCAAATAATGTCACTAAGTGAAGTAAATGTTGACAGCTGATAACACGACTCACAAATGGTCAGAATGGAAGACAATGGCTTGTGAATACTAGTTATCGAGTAGCAAGTACAACTACCTTCAATATGTAATGGCACATCGTGGCTACCATTCACAGTGACCAACCAAAGTATGCATATGTCACTAACCATGACCAACGAATTTCACTTCATTTGGTCAGCGTTGACAACTCACGACACAAGTCACAGATAGTCAAATGGTTGTAACAATGGTTTGTTAATACTAGCTATTAACTAGACAGCACAAATACCTTTAATATGTAGTGACACAGCGTGGTAGCCATGTACAGTGACAAAACAAAGTAGGCATATGTTACTATCCATGACCAAAAAAAATTAACAAACACGAGTCACAAATGGTCAGAGGGGGAAACAATGGGTTGGGAACACTAGTTGTCAACTAGCAAGTACGAAGCACTTCAACAAGTAGTGGCATGGTTTGGCTAGCGTACACAATGGCCAACCAAAGGATGAATACGTCACTGACTACGACCGAAGAAATCCAGTATGCGTGGTCATTATTCACAACTCATAACAGGTGTCAAAAATGGTCAGAGGGAGAAACAATGGTTTGGGAACCCTATGCATGGACTAGAAAGGACAAATAACTTCAATACGTAGTGGCACAGTGTGACTACTATGCATACCAAACAACCAGACTAGGCATATGTCACTGACCATGACCAGACAACTCATAATACGAATCACAAATGGTCAGAGGGGAAACCAATCGTCTGGGAACATCAGGTATAAACTAGCAAGCACAAGGACCTTCAACAAGTTGTGGCACGGTGTGGATACCATCCATGACGACCAACCAAAGTACGCATATGTCACTGACCATGACCAAATAATGTCAGTAAGTGTGGTAAACTTTGACAGCTCATAACACGAGTCCAAATTGGTCAGAGTGGAAGACAATGGTTCGTGGATACTAGTTATCGAGTAGCAAGTACAAATACCTTCAATATGTAGTGGCACAGCGAGGCTACCATGCATGGTGACCAACCAAAGTATTCATATGTCACTGACAATGACCAACGAATTTCACTTCATGTGGACAGCGTTGACAACTCACAACACAAGTCAGAGATAGTCAAAGGGGGATAACAATGGTTTGGGAACACTAGCTATTCACTGGAAAGTACAAATACCTTTAATATGTAGTGACACGACGTGGTAACCATGTACAGTGACAAACCAAAGTAGGCATATGTCATTAACAATGACCAAACGAATTTCATAGCGTGCGGTCAATATTGAAAACTCAGAACACGAGTCACAAATGTTCAGATTGGGAAACAATGGGTTGGGAACACAAGTTTTCAACTAGCAAGTACGAAGAACTTCAAAAAGTAGTGGCACGATGTGGCTAGCGTACACAGTGACCAACCAAAGGATGAATACGTCACTGACTATGA
>SZWC01000006.1:259535-295047 GCA_023375785.1 Penium margaritaceum | reverse complement strand
AGGGGGGTGTCATAATGCGGTCGCAAATCTGTCCTCCAGGTCATCCACGGAACATCCCTCTAAGGGGGTCAGAGGGAGTATTCTAGTGAAGGCACCTATGCGTAACAAATCAACAAAAACCGACCTGGTGTCAAAGGGATAAACCTTTTGCTGTTTATTGACTAGCAAGTACAAAAACTTTCAACAAGTTGTGGAACGGTGAGGCTACCATGCACAATGACCAACCAGATTAGGCATGTGCCACTTACCATGACCAAATAATTTTACTATGTGTGGTCAACGTTGACAACCCATAACATGATTCACAAATTGTCAGAGGGGGAAACAATGGTTTGGGAATACTAGATACCAGCTAGCAAGTACAACGACGTTCACTCAATACCATGCACAATGACCGACCAAAGTAGGCATATTTACTGCCTTTGACCAAAGAAATCCACCGTGTGTGGTCAACGTTGACAACTCATAATACGAGTCACAAATGGTCAGAGGGGGAAACAATGGTTTGGGAACACCAAGTATCAAATAGCAAGCACAGGGAGCTTGAATACGTTGTGGCACAGTGTGGATACCATGCACGATGACCAACCAAAGTAGGCATATGTCAATGCCCATGACCAAATAATGTCACTAAGTGTGGTAAACTTTGACAACTCATAACGCGAGTCACAAATGGTCAGGGTGGAAGATAATGTCTTGTGAATGCTAGTAATTGACTAGCAAGTACAAATACCTTCAATTTGTAATGGCACAGTGTGGCTACAATGCACAGTGACCAAACAAAGTATGCATATGTCACTGACCATGAAGAAATAATTTCACTCCATGTGGTCAACATGTACAACACACATCACGAGTCACAGATAGTGGCACGGTGTGGCTAGCGTGCAGACTGACCACCCAAAGGATGCACACATCACTGACTATGAGTGAATAAGTCCACTATGTATGGTCAACATTGACAACTCATAACACGAGTCACAAACGGTCAAAGGGGGAAACAATGGTCTGGGAATATCTGTTCTCAACTAGCAAGTATAGCGACCTTCAATCAGTATAAGCATTGTGTGGCTACCATGCACAATGACTGACAAAAGTAGGCATATGTACTGCCTTTGACCAAAGAAATCCGCTGTGTATAGACAGCGTTGACAACTCAAAAAACGAGTCACAAATGGTCAGAGGGGGAAACAATGGTCTGGGAACATCAGGTATCAACTAGCATGCACAAGGACCTTCAAAATGTTGTGGCACGGCGTGGATACCATGCACGATGACCAACCAAAGTAGGCACATGTCACTGACCATAACCAAATAATGTCACAAGTGTGGTAAACTTTGGCAGCTCATAACACGAGTCACAAATGGTCAGAGTGGAAGACAATGGGTTGTGAATACTAGTTATCGACTAGCAAGTACAAATACCTTCCATATGTAGTGGCACAGCGTGGCTACCATGCACAGTGACCAACCAAAGTATGCATATGTCACTGCCCATGACCAACGAACTTCACTTTATGTGGTTAGCATTGACAACTCACAACACGAGTCACAGATAGTCAAAGGGGGATAACAATGGGTTGGGAACACTAGCTATTAACTAGAAAGTACAAATACCTTTCATATGTAGTGACACGACGTGGTAACCATGTACAGTGATAAACAAGAGTAGGCATATGTCACTAACCATAAAAAAACGGATTTCAGAGTGTGTGGTCAACGTTGAAAACTCATAACACGAGTCACAAATGGTCAGTGGGGGAAACAATGGGTTGGGAACACTAGTTATCAACTAGCTAGTAGAAAGCTTTTCAGCAAGTAGTGGCACGGTGTGGCTAGCGTGCACAGTGACCAACCAAAGATGCATATGTCACTGACTATGACCGAAGAAGTCCACTATGTGTGGTCAACATTGACAACTCATATCACGAGTCACAAATGATCAGAGGGAGAGACAATGGTTTGGGAACCCTATGTTTTGATTCGAAAGGACAAAGAACTTCAATACGTAGTGGCACGCTGTGGCTACTATGCACACCAAACAACCAAACTAGGCATATGTCACTGACCATGACCAAAGAATTTCAATATGGGTGGTAAACATTCACCAACCATAACACGAGTCACAAATGGTCAGAGGGGGAAACAATGGTCTGGGAATATCAGTTCTCAACTAGAAAGTACAGAGACCTTCAATCAGTATAAGAACGGTGTGGCTACCATGCACAATGACCGTCCAAAGTAGGCATATGTAATGCCTTTGACCAAAGAAATCCGTTGTGTGTGGTCAACGTTGACAACTCATAATAGGAGTCACAAATGGTCATAGGGGGAGACAATGGTTTGGTAATTAGCAAGCTCAAGGACCTTGAATGCGTTGTGGCATGGTGTGGAGACCATGCACGATCACCAACCAAAGTAGGCATATGTCATCGACCATGACCAAATAATGTCAAAAAGTGTGGTAAACTTTGACAACTCATAACACAAGTCACAAATGGTCAGAGTGGAAGATAATGGTTTGTGAATACTAGTCATCAAGTAGAAAGTACACATACCTTCAATATGAAGTGGCACAGCGTGGCTACCATGCACAGTGACCAACCAAAGTATGCATATGTCACTGACCATGACTGACGAATTTCACTTCATGTGGTCAGCGTTGAAAACTCACAACACGAGTCACAGGTAGTCAAAGGGAAGTAACATGGGTTTGGGAACACTAGCTATTTACTAGAAAGCACAAATACCTTCAATACGTAGTGACACGGCGTGGTAACCATGTACAGTGACAAACCAAAGTAGGAATATGTCACTAACCATGACCAAACGAATTTTACAGTGTGTGGTCAACGCTGAAAACTCATCACACGAATCACGAATGGTCAGAGGGGGAAACAATGGATTAGGAACACTAGTTATCAACTAGCAAGTATGAAGAACTTCAACAAGTAGTGGCACGGTGTGGCTTACGTGCACAGTGACAAACCAAAGGATGAATACGTCACTGAATATGACCAAAGAAGTCCACTATGTGTGGTCAACACTGACAACTCATAACACAAGTCACGAATGGTCAGAGGGAGAGACAATGGTTTGGGAACCCTATGCATGGACTAGAAACAAAGAATAACTTCAATACGTAGTGGCACGGTGTGGCTAATATGCACACCAGACATCCAAACTAGGCATATGTCACTAACCATGACCAGAGAATTTAAATATGGGTGGTCAATGTTGACCAACCATAACACGAGTCACAAACGGCCAGGGGAGGGAAAAATGCTATGGAAATATCAGTTTTCAACTTGCAAGTACAACGACCTTCAGTCAGTAGTAGCACGGTTTGGCTACCATTCACAATGATTGACCAAAAGTAGGCATATGTACTGCCTTTGATGAAAGAATTCCGCTGTATCTGGTCAACATCGACAACTCATAATACGAGTCACAAATGGTCAGGGGGGGAAACAATGGTTTGGGAACACCAAGTATCAAATAGAAAGCACAAGGAGCTACAATACGTTGTGGCACGGTGTGGATACCATGCACGATGACCAACCAAGGTATGCATATGTCACTGACCATGACCAAAGAATGTCACCATGTGTGGTAAACTTTGACAACTCATAACACGAGTCACAAATGGTCAGGGTGGAAGATAATGGTTTGTGAATACTAGTTATCGACTAGCAAGTACAAATACCTTCAATATGTAGTGGCACAGTGTGGCTACAATGCACAGTGACCAACCAAAGTACGCATATGTCACTGACCATGAACAAAGAATTTCACTTCATGTGGTCAATGTTGACAACTCACAACACGAGTCACAGATATTCAGAGGGGGTAACAATGGTTTGGGAACACTAGCTATCAACAAGAAAGCNACGAGTCACAAATGGTCAGAGGGGGAAACAATGGTTTGGGAACACCAAGTATCAAATAGCAAGCACAAGGAGCTACAATACGTTGTGGCACGGTGTGGATACCATGCACGATGACCAACCAAGGTATGCATATGTCACTGACCATGACCAAAGAATGTCACCATGTGTGGTAAACTTTGACAACTCATAACACGAGTCAGAAATGGTCAGGGTGGAAGATAATGGGTTGTGAATACTAGTTATCGACTAGCAAGTACAAATACCTTCAATATGTAGTGGCACAGTTTGGCTACAATGCACAGTGAGCAACCAAAGTACGCATATGTCACTGACCATGAACAAAGAATTTCACTTCATGTGGTCAATGTTGACAACTCACAACACGAGTCAGAGATATTCAGAGGGGGTAACAATGGTTTGGGAACACTAGCTATCAACAAGAAAGCACAGAGACCTTCAATACGTAGTGACACGGCGTGGTAACCATGTAGAGTGACAAACCATAGTAGGCATGTATCACTAACCATGACCAAAAGAATTTCACAGTGTGTGGTCAACGTTGAAAACGCATAACACAAGTCACAAATGGTCAGAAGGGGAAACAATAGGCTGGGAACACTAGTTATCAACTAGCAAGTAGAAAGATTTTCAACAAGTAGTGGCACGGTGTGGCTAGCGTGCACAGTGACCAACCAAAGGATGCATATGTCACTGACTATGACCAAAGAAGTCCACTATGTGTTGTCAACATTGACAACTCATAACACGAGTCACAAATGGTCAAAGGGAGAGACAATGATTTGATAACCCTATGAATCAAATAGAAAGGACAAAGAACTTCAATACAGAGTGGCACGGTGTGGCTACTATGCACACCAAACAACCAAAGTAGGCATATGTCACTGACCATGACCAAAGAATTCCAATATGGGTGGCCAACATTCACCAATCATAACACGAGTCACAAATGGTCAGAGGGGGAAACAATGGTCTGGGAATATCAGTTCTCAACTAGCAAGTACAGAGACCTTCAGTCAGTATAAGCATGTTGTGGCTATCATGCACAATGACCGGGCAAAGTAAACATATTCACTGCCTTTGACCAAAGAAATCCGCTGTGTGTGGGAAGCATTGAGAACTCACAATACGAATCACAAATTGTCAGAGGGTGAAACAATGGTCTGGGAACATCAAGTATCAACTAGGAAGCACAAGGAACTTCAACAAGTTGTGGCACAAAGTGGATACCATGCACGATGACCAACCAAAGTAGGCATATGTCATTGACCATGACCAAGTAATGTCACTCAGTGTGGTAAACTTTGACAGCTCATAACACGAGTCACAAATGGTTAAAGTCGAAGAGAATGGTTCGTGAATACTGGTTATCGAGAAGAAAGTACAAATTCCTTCAATATGTAGTGGCACAGCGTGGCTACCATGCACAGTGACCAACCAAAGTATGCATATGTCACTGACCATGACCAACGAATTTCACTTCATGTGGTCAGCGTTGACAACACACAACACGAGTCACAGATACTCAAAGGGGTGTAACAATAGTTTGGGAACACTAGCTATGAACTAGGAGGCACAACTACCTTTAATATGTAGTGACACAGCGTGGTAACCATGTACAGTGACAAACCAAAGCAGGCATATGTCACTAACCATGACCAAACGAATTTCACAGTGAGTGGTTAATATTGAAAACTCATAACACGAGTCACAAATGGTCAGAGGGGGAAACAATGGGTTGGGAACACTAGTTGTCAACTAGCAAGTACGAAGAACTTCAACAAGTAGTGGCACGGTTTTGCTAGCGTGCACAGTGACCAACCAAAGGATGAATACGTCGCTGACTACGACAGAAGAAATCCAGTATGTGTGGTCAACATTCACAGCTCATAATGCGTGTCACAAATGGTCAGGGGCAGAAACAATGGTTTGGGAACCCTATGCATGGACTAGAAAGGACAAATAACTTCAATACGTAGTGGCACGGTGTGGCTACTATGCACACCAAACAACCAAACTAGGCATATGTCACTGACCATGACCAAAGAATTTCAATATGGGTGGTAAACATTCACCAACCATAACACGAGTCACAAATGGTCAGAGGGGGAAACAATGGTTTGGGAACACCAAGTATCAAATAGCAAGCACAAGGAGCTTCAATACATTGTGGCACAGTGTGGATACCATGCACGATGACCAACCAAGGTATGCATATGTCACTGACCATGACCAAAGAATTTCAATATGGGTGGTAAACATTCACCAACCATAACACGAGTCACAAATGGTCAGAGGGGGAAACAATGGGTTGGGAACACTAGTTGTCAACTAGCAAGTACGAAGAACTTCAACAAGTAGTGGCACGGTTTTGCTAGCGTGCACAGTGACCAACCAAAGGATGAATACGTCGCTGACTACGACAGAAGAAATCCAGTATGTGTGGTCAACATTCACAGCTCATAATGCGTGTCACAAATGGTCAGGGGCAGAAACAATGGTTTGGGAACCCTATGCATGGACTAGAAAGGACAAATAACTTCAATACGTAGTGGCACGGTGTGGCTACTATGCACACCAAACAACCAAACTAGGCATATGTCACTGACCATGACCAAATAATTTCAAGATGGGTGGTCAACGTTCACAAACCATAACGCGAGTCACAAACATTCAGGGGGGGGGGAACAATGGTCTGGGAATATCAGTTCTCAACTAGCAAGTACAACGACCTTCAATCAGTAGTAGCACGGTGTGGCGACCATGCACAATGACCGACCAAAGTAGGCATATGTACTGCCTTTGACCAAACAAATCCGCTGTGTTTGGTCAACGTTGACAACTCTGTATACGAGTCACAAATAGTCAGAGGGGGAAACAATAGTTTGGAAACACCAGGTATCAACTAGCAAGCACAATGACCTTTAATACGTTGTGGCACGGTGTAGATACCATGCATGATGACCAACTAAGGCATGCATATGTCACTGACCATGACCAAAGAATGCCACCATGTGTGGTAAACTTTGACAGCTCATAACACGAGTCACAAATGGTCAGATTGGAAGATAATGGTTTCTAAATACTAGTTATTGACTAGCAAGTACAAATACCTTCAATATGTAGTGGCACAGTGTGGCTACAATGCACAGTGACCAACCAAAGTATGCATATGTCACTGACCATGACCAGAGAATTTCACTTCATGTGGTCAATGTTGACAACTCACAACACGAGTCACAGATATTCACAGGGGCTAACAATGGTTTGGGAACAATAGCTATCAACTAGAAAACACAAAGACCTTTCATATGTAGTGACACGGCGTGGTAGCCATGTACAGGGACATACCAAAGTAGGCATATGTCACTAACCATGACCAAACGGATTTCACAGTGTGTGATCAACGTGAAAACTCATAACACGAGTGACAAATGGTCAGTGGAGGAAACAGTGGGTTGGGAACACTAGTTATCAACTAGCAAGAAGAAATGTTTTCAACAAGTAGTGGCACGGTGTGGCTAGCGTGCACAGTGACCAACCAAAGGATGCATATGTCACTGACTATGACCGAAGAAGTCCACTATGTGTGGTCAACATTGACAAGTCATAACAGGAGTCACAAATGGTCGGAGGGACAGACAATGATTTCGGCACCCTATGTATCGACTAGAAATGACAAAGAACTTTAATACGTAGTGGCACGGTGTGGCTACTATGCACACCAAACAACCAAAGTAGTCATATGTCACTGACCATGACCAGAGAATTTCAATATGGGTGGTCAACGTTGACCAACCATAACACGAGTCACAAACGGTCAGGGGAGGGGAAAATGCTATGGGAACATTAGTTCTCAACTAGCAAGTACAACGACCTTCAGTCAGTTGTAGCACGGTGTAGATACCATGTACAATGACCGACTAAAGTAGGCATATGTACTACCTTTCACCAAAGAAGTCCGCTGTGTGTGGTCAACGTTGACAACTCATAATACGTGTCACAAATGGTCAGAGGGGGAAACAATGGTTTGGGAACACCAAGTATCAAATAGCAAGCACAAGGAGCTTCAATACATTGTGGCACAGTGTGGATACCATGCACGATGACCAACCAAAGTAGGCATATGTCACTGACTATGACGAAATAATGTCACTAAGTGTGGTAAACGTGGACAGCTCATAACACGAGTCACAAATGGTCAGGGTGGAAGATAATGGTTTTTGAATACTAGTTATTGACTAGCAAGTACAAATACCTTCAATATGTAGTGGCACCGTGTGGCTACAATGCACAGTGACCAACCAAAGTATGCATGTGTCACTGAACATGAACCAATAATTTCACTTCATGTGGTCAACATTTACAACTCACAACACGAGTCACACATAGTCGGAGGGGGCTAACAATGGTTTTGGACGACTAGCCTTCAACAAGAAAGCACACAGACCTTCGACACGTAACTACACGATGTGGTAAGCATGTAGAGTGACAAACCAAAGTATGAATATGTCACAAACCATGACCAAACGGATTTCACACTGTGTGGTCAACGTTGAAAACTCATAACACCAGTCACAAATGGTCAGTAGGGGAAACCATGGGTTGGGAACACTAGTTATCAAGTAGCAAGTACAAAGATTTTCAACAAGTAGTGGCACGGTCTGGCTAGTGTGCACAGTGACCAACGAAAAGATGCACACGTCACTGACTATGACCGAAGAAGTCCACTATGTATGGTCAACATTGACATCTCATAACACGAGTCACAAATGAGCAGAGGGAGAGACAATGGTTTGGGAACCCTATGTATCGACTAGAACGGACAAAGAACTTCAATACATAGTGGCACGGTGTAGCTACTATGCACAACAAACAACCAAACTAGGCACATGTCACTGACCAAGTTGAAAGAATTTGAATATGAGTGGTCAACATTCACCAACCATAACACGAGTCACAAAAGGTCAGAGGGGGAAACAATGGTCTGTGAATATCAGTTATCAACTCGCAAGTACAGCAACCTTCAACCAGTATAAGCACGGTCTGGCTGCCATGCACAATGACCGACCAAAGTGGGCATATGTACTACCCCTGACCAAAGAAATCCGCTGTGTGTGGTCTGCGTTGACAACTCATAATAGGAGTCACAAATGGTCAGAGGGGGAGACAATGGTTTGGGAACACCAAGTATCAAATAGCAAGCACAAAGGGCTCCAATACGTTGTGGCACGGTGTGGAAACCATGCACGATGACAAATCAAGGTATGCATATATCACTGACCATGAGCAAAGAATGTCACCATGTGTGGTAAACTTTGACAACTCATAACACGAGTCATAAATAGTCAGGGTGGAAGATAATGGTTTGTGAATACTAGTTATCGACTAGCAAGTACAAATACCTTCAATATGTAGTGGCACAGTGTGGCTACAATGCACAGTGACCAACCAAAGTACACATATGTCACTGACCACGAACAAAGAATGTCATGTGGTCAATGTTGACAACTCACAACACAAGTCACAGATATTCAAATGGGGTAATTGTGAACACTAGCTATCAACAAGAAAGCACAAAGACATTCAATACATAGTGACACAGCGTGGTAACCATGTACAGTGACAAACCAAAGTAGGCATATATCACTAACCATGACCAAATGAATTTCATAGTGTGTGGCCACTTAAAAACGCATAACACGAGTCGCAAATGGTCAGAGGGGGAAACAATCGGTTGGAAACACTAGTTATCAACTAGCAAGTAGAAAGATTCTCAACAAGTAGTGGCACAGTGTGGCTAGCGTGCACAGTGACCAACCAAAGGATGCATATGTCACTGAATATGACCGAAGTACTCCACTATGTGTGGTCAACATTGACAACTCATAACACGAGTCACAAATGGTCAGAGGGAGAGACAATGGTTTGGGAACCCTGTGTTTTGACTAGAAAGGACACAGAACTTCAATATGTAGTCGCACGGTGTGGCTACTATGCACACCAAACAACCAAAGTAGGCAGATGTCACTGACCATGATCAAAGAATTTTAATATGGGTGGTCAACATTCACCAACCATAACACGAGTCACAAACGGGCAGAGGGGGAAACAATGGTCTGGGAATACCAGTTCTCAACTAGCAAGTACAGCACCCTTCAATCAGTATAAGCATGGTGTGGCTACCATGCACAATGACCGACCAAAGCAGGCATATGTACTGCCTTTGACCAAAGAAATCCGTTGTGTGTGGACAGTGTTGACAGATCAGAATACGAATCACAAATGGTCAGAGAGGGAAACAATGGTTTGGGAACATCAGGTATCAGCTAGCAAGCACAAGGACCTTCAACAAGTTGTGGCACGGTGTGGATACCATACACGATGACCAACCAAAGTAGGCATATGTCACTGACCATGACCAAATAATGTCACTAAGTGTGGTAAACTTTGACAGCTCATAACACGAGTCCAAATTGGTCAGAGTGGAAAACAATGGTTCGTGGATACTAGTTATCGGGTAGCACTTACAAATACCTTCAATATGTAGTGGCACAGCGTGGCTACCATGCACAGTGACCAACCAAAGTATGCATATGTCACTGACCATGACCAACGAATTTCACTTCATGTGGTCAGCGTTGACAACTCACAACACGAGTCACAGATAGTCAAAGGAGGGTAATAATGGTTTGGGAACACTAGCTATTCACTAGAAAGCACAAATACATTTAATATGTAGTGACACGGCGTGGTAACCATGTACAGTGACAAACCAAAGTAGGCATACGTCACTAACAGTGACCAAACAAAT
The DNA here is from genome assembly GCA_023375785.1 of Penium margaritaceum. Classification (NCBI taxonomy): domain Eukaryota; kingdom Viridiplantae; phylum Streptophyta; class Zygnematophyceae; order Desmidiales; family Peniaceae; genus Penium; species Penium margaritaceum. The sequence goes on along the minus strand of SZWC01000006.1, from coordinate 284,325 downwards.
TTCATAGCGTGTGGTCAATATTGAAAGCTCATAACACGAGTCACAAATGTTCATAGTGGGAAAAAATGGGTTGGAATCACCAGTTTTCAACTAGCAAGTACAAAGAACTTCAACAAGTAGTGGCACGGTGTGGCTAGCGTACACAGTGACCAACCAAAGGATGAATACGTCACTGACTATGACCGAAGAAATACATTATGCGTGCTAAACATTGACAACTCATAACACGAGTCACAAATGGTCAGAGGGAGAGACAATGGTTTGGGAACCCTATGCATGGACTAGAAAGGACAAATAACTTCAATACGTAGTGGCACCGTGTGTCTACTATGAACACCAAACAACCAAACAAGGAATATGTCACTGACCATGATCAATGAATTTCAATATGGGTGGTCAACGTTCACCAACCATAACACAAGTCACAAACGGTCTGAGGGTGAAACAATGGTCCGGGAATATCAGTTCTCAACTAGCAAGTACAACGCCCGTCAATCAGTAGTAGCACGGTGTGGCTACCATGCACAATGACCGACGAACGTAGGCATATGTGCAGCCTTTGACCAAAGAAAATCGCTGTGTGTGGTCAACATTGACAACTAATAATACGAGTCACAAATAGTCATAAGGGGAAACAATTGTTTGGGAACACCAGGTATCAACTAGCAAGCCCAATGACCTTCAACATGTTGTGGCGCGGTGTGGATACCATGCACGATGACCAACCAAGGTATGCATTTGTCACTGACCATGACCAAAGAATGTCACCATGTGTGGCAAACTTTGACAGCTCATAACACGAGTCACAAATGATCAGAGTGGAAGATATTGGTTTCTAGATACTAGTTATCGACTAGCAAGTACAAATACCTTCAATGGGTCACGAATTATCAGAGGGGGAAACAATGGTTTGGGAATACAAGATACCAAGTAGCAAGTACAACAACCTTCAGTCAGTAGTAGCACGGTGTGGCTACCATGCACAATGACCGACCAAAGTAGGCATATGTACTGCCTTTGACCAAAGAAATCCGCTGCGTGTGGTCAACGTTGACAATTCATAAAATGAGTCACAAATGGTCAGACGGGGAAACAATGATTTGGGAACGCCAAGTATTAACTAGCAAGCACAAGGAGCTTCAATACGTTTTGGCACGGTGTGGATACCATGCACGATGACCAACCAAAGTAGGCATATGTCACTGACCATGAACAAATAATGTCACTAAGTGTGGTAACTTTTGACAGCTCATAACATGAGTCACAAATGGTCAGAATGGAAGCCAATGGCTTGTGAATACTAGTTATCGAGTAGCAAGTACAAATACCTTCAATATGTAGTGGCACAGCGTGGCTACCATGCACAGTGACCAACCAAAGTATGCATATGTCACTGATCATAACCAACAAACTTCACTTCATGTGGTTAGCGTTGACAACTCACAACACGGATCACAGATAGTCAAAGGGGGGTAACATTGGTTTGGGAACACTAGCTATTGACTAAAAAGCACAAATACATTCAATACGTAGTGGCACGGCGTGGTAACCATGTACAGTGACAAACCAAAGTAGGCATATGTCACTAACCATGACCAAACGAATTTCACAGTGTGTGGTCAACGTTGAAAACTCATCACACGAGTCACAAATGGTCAGAGGGGGAAACAATGGGTTAGGAACACTAGTTATAAACTAGCAAGTACAAAGAACTTCAACAAGTAGTGGCACGGTGTGGCTAGCGTGCACGGTGACCAACCAAAGGATGAATACGTCACTAACTATGACCGAAGACGTCCACTACGTGTGGTCAACATTGACAACTCATAATTCAAGTCACGAATGGTCAGAGGGAGAGACAATGGTTTGGGAACCCTATGCATGGACTAGAAAGGACAAATAACTTCAATACGTAGTGGCACGGTGTGGCTAATATGCACACCAAACATCCAAACTAGGCATATGTCACTGACCATGACTGGAGAATTTCAGTATGGGTGGTCAACGTTGACCAACCATAACACGAGTCACAAACGGTCAGGGGATGAAACAATGGTTTGGGAATATCAGTTCTCAACTAGCAAGTACAACGACCTTCAGTCAGTAGTAGCATAAAGTGGCTACCATGCACAATGACCGACCAAAGAAGGCATATGTACTGTCTTTGACGAAAGAACTCTGCTGTGTCTGGTCAACATCGACAACTCATAATACAAGTCACAAATGGTCAGAGGGGGAAACAATGGTTTGGGAACACCAAGTATCAAATAGCATGCACAAGGAGCTATAATACGTTGTGGCACGGTGTGGTTACCATGCACGATGACCAACCAAGGTATGCATACGTCACTGACCATGACCAAATCATGTCACCATGTGTGGCAAAATTTGACAACTCATAACACGAGTTACAAATGGTCAGGGTGGAAGGTAATGGTTTGTGAATACTAGTTATTGACTAGCAAGTACAAATACCTTCAATATGTAGTGGCACAGTGTGGCTACAATGCACAGTGACCAACCAAAGTACGCATATGTCACTGACCATGAACAAAGAATCTCACTTGATGTGGTCAATGTCGACAACTCACCACACGAGTCACAGATATTCAATGGTTTGGGAACACTCGCTATCAACAAGAAAGAACAGAGACCTTCAAAACTTAGTGACACAGCGTGGTAACCATGTACAGTGACAAACAAAGGTAGGTATATGTCACTAACCATGACCAAACGGACTTCACAGTGTGTGGTCAACATTGAGAACTCATAACACGAGTCACAAATGGTCAGTGGGGGAAACCATGGGTTGGGAACACTAGTCATCAACTAGCGGGTAGAAAGATTTTCAACAAGTAGTGGCACGGTGTGGCTAGCGTGCACAGTGACCAACCAAAGGATGCATATGGCACTGACTATAACCGAAGAAGTCCACTATGTGTGGTCAACGTTGACAACTCATAACACGAGTCACAAATGGTCAGAGGGAGAGACAATGGTGTGGGAACCCTATATATTGACTAGAAAGGACAAAGAACTTCAATACGTAGTGGCACGGTTTGGGTACTATGCACACCAAACAACCAAAGTAGGCATATATCACTGACCATGTCCAAATAATTTCAATATGGGTGGTCAATATTCACCAACCATATCACGAGTCACAAACGGTCAGAGGGGGAAACAATGGTATGGGAATATGTGTTCTTAACTAGGAAGTATAGCGACCTTCAATCAGTATAAGCACGGTGTAGCTACCATGCACAATGACCGACCAAAGTAAGCATATGTACTGCCTTTAACCAAAGAAATCTGCTGTGTGTGGACAGCGTTGACAACTCATAATACGAATCACAAATGGTCAGAGGGGGAAACACTGGTCTGGGAACATCAGGCATCAACTAGCAAGCACAAGGACCTTCAAATCGTTGTGGCACGGTGTGGATACCATGCACGATGACCAACCAAAGTAGGCATATGTCACTGACCATGACCAAATAATGTCACTAAGTGTGGTAAACGTTGAAAGCTCATAACACGAGTCACAAATGGTCAGAGTGGAAGACAATGGTTTGTGAATACAAGTTATCAACTAGCAAGTACAAATATCTTCAATATGTAGTGGCACAGCATGGCTACCATGCACAGTGACCAACCAAAGGATGCATATGTCACTGACCATGACCAACAAACTTCACTTCATGTGGTCAGCATTGACAACTCACAACGCGAGTCACATATAGTCAAAGGGGGGTAACAATGGTTTGGGAACACTAGCTATTAACTAGAAAGTACAAATACATTTAACATGTAGTGACACAGCGTGGTAACCATGTACAGTGACAAACAAGAGTAGGCATATGTCACTAACATTGAGGAAACGGATTTCACAGTGTGTGGTCAACGTTGAAAACTCATAACACGAGTCACAAATGGTCAGTGGGGGAAACAATGGGTTGGGAACACTAGTTATCAACTAGCAAGTAGAAAGATGTTCAGCAAGTAGTGGCACGGTGTGGCTAGCGTGCACAGTGACCAACCAAAGGATGCATATGTCACTGACTATGACCAAAGAAGTCCACTATGTGTGGTCAACATTGACAACTCATAACACAAGTCACGAATGGTCAGAGGGAGAGATCATGGTTTGAAAACCCTATGTATCGACTAGAGAGGACAAATAACTTCAATACGTAGTGGCATGGTGTGGCTACTATGCACACGAAACAACCAAAGTGGGCATATGTCACTAACCATGACCAAAGAATTTCAACATGGGTGATCAACATTCACCAACCATAGGACGAGTCACAAACGGTCATAGGGGGAAACAATGGTCTACAAATATCAGTTCTCAACTTGCAAGTACAGAGACCTTCAATCGGTAAAAGCACGGTGTGGCTACCATGCACAATGACAAACCAAAGTAGGCATATGTACTGCCTTTGACCAAAGAACTCTGCTGTATGTGGACAACGTTGAGAACTCATAATACGAATCACAAATTGTTAGAGGGGGAAACAATGGTCTGGGAACATCAGGTATCAACTAGGAAGCACAAGGACCTTCAACAATTTGTGGCACGGTGTGGATACCATGCACCATGACCAACCAAAGTAGGCATATGTCACTAACCATGACCAAATAATGTCACTAAGTGTGGTAAACTTTGACAGCTCATAATAGGAGTCACAAATGGTCAGAGTGGGAGACAATGGTTCATGAATACTGGTTATTGAGCAGCAAGTACAAATACCTTCAATATGTAGTGGCACAGCGTGGCTACCATGCACAGTCACCAACCAAAGTATGCATATGTCACTGACCATGACCAACGAATTTCACTTCATGTGGTCAGCGTTGACAACTCACAACACGAGTCACAGATAGTCAAAGGGTTGTAACAATGGTTTGGGAACACTAGCTATTAACTAGAAAGCACAAATACCTTTAATATGTAGTGACACAACGTGGTAACCATGTATAGTGACAGACCAAAGTAGGCATATGTCACTAACCGTGACCAAACGAATTTCACAGTGTGTGGTCAATATTGAAAACTCATAACACGAGTCACAAATGGTCAGAGGGGGAAACAATGGGTTGGGAACACTAGTTGTCAACTATAAAGTACGGAGAACTTCAACAAGTAGTGGCACGGTTTGGCAGGCGTGCACAGTGGCCAACCAAAGGATGGATACGTCACTGACTATGACCGAAGAAATCCAGTATGCGTGGTTAACATTCACAGCTCATAACACGTGTCACAAATGGTCAGAGAGAGAGTCAATGGTTTGGGAACCCTATGCATTGACTAGAAAGGACAAATAACTTCAATACGTAGTGGCACGGTGTGGCGACTATGCACACCAAACAACCAGACTAGGCATATGGCACTGAACATGACCAAAGAATTTCAAGATGGATGGTCAACGTTCACCAACCATAACACGAGTCACAAACAGTCAGAGGGGGAGACAATGGTCTGGGAATATCAGTTCTCAACAATCAAGTACAACACCCGTCAATCAGTAGTAGCACGGTGTGGCTACCATGCACAATGACCGACCAAAGTAGGCATATGTACAGCCTTTGACCAAAGAAATCCGCTGTGTGTGGTCAACGTTGACAACTCATAATACGAGTCACAAATAGTCAGAGGTGGAAACAATTGTTTGGGAACACCACGTATCAACTAGCAAGCACAGTGACCTTCAACACGTCGTGGCACGGTGTGGATACAATGCACGATGACCAACCAAGGTATGCATATGTCACTGACCATGACCAAAAGAATGTCACCATGTGTGGTAAACTTTGACAGCTCATAACACGAGTCACAAATGGTCAGAGTGGAAGATAATGGTTTCTAAACACTAGTTAATGACTAGCAAGTACACGTACCTTCAATATGTAGTGGCACAGTGTGGCTACAATGTACATTGACCAACCAAAGTATGCATATGTCACTGACCATGACCAAAGAATTTCACTTTATGTGGTCAATGATGACAACTCACAGCACGAGTCACAGATATTCAGATGGGCTAACGGTTAGGGAACACTAGCCATCAACTAGAAAGTACAAAGACATTCGATACGTAGTGACACAGCGTGATAACCATGTACAGGGACAAACCAAAGTAGGCATATGTCACTGACCATGACCAACGGATTTCACAGTGTGTGTTCAACGTTGAAAACTCATAACACGAGTCACAAATGGTCAGTGGGGGAAGCCATGGGTTGGGAAAACTAGTTATCAACTAGCAAGTAGAAAGATTTACAACAAGTAGTGGCACGGTGTGGCTAGCGTGCACAGTGACCAACCAAAGGATGCATATGTCACTGACTATGACCGAAGAAGTCCACTATGTGTGGTCAACATTGACAACTCATAACACGAGTCCCAAATGGTCAGAGGGAGAGACAATGGTTTGGGAACCCTATGTATCAACTAGAAAGGACAAAGAACTTCAATATGTAGTGGTATGGTGTGGCTTATATGCACACCAAACAACCAAACTAGGCATGTGTCACTGACCATGACCAGAGAATTTCAATATGGTTGGTCAGAGTTGACCAACCATAGCACGAGTCACAAACGGTCAGGGGAGGAAACAATGCTATGGGAATATCAGTTATCAACTAGCAAGTACAACGATCTTCAGTCAGAAGTAGCACGGTGTGGCTACCATGCACAATGACCAACGAAACTAGGCATATGTACTGCCTTTGACCAAATAAATCCGCTGTGTGTGGTCAACGTTGTCAACTCATAATACGAGTCACAAATGGTTAGAGGGGGAAACAATGGTTTGGGAACACCAAGTGTCAAATAGCAAGCACAAGGAGCTTCAATACGTTCTGGCACGGTGTGGATACCATGCACGATGGCCAACCAAAGTAGGCATATGTCACTGGCCATGACCAAACAATGTCACTAAGTGTGGTTAACCTAGACAACTCATAACACGAGTCACAAATGGCCAGGGTGGAAGATAATGGTTTGTGAATACTAGTTATCGACTATCAAGTACAAATACCTTCAATATGTAGTGGCACAGTGTGGCTACAATACACAGAGACCAACCAAAGTATGCATATGTCACTGACCATGAACAAAGAATTTCACTTCATGTGGTCAACATTTACAACTCACAACACGAGTCACAGATAGTCAGATGGGAGCTAACAATGGTTTGGGAACACTAGCTGTCAACAAGAAAGCACAAAGACTTTTGATACGTAATGACACGGCGTGGTAACCATGTACAGTGACAAACCAAAGTAGACTTATGGCACAAACCATGACCAAACGGATTTTACAATGTGTGGTCAACGTTGAAAACTCATATAACGAGTCACAAATGGTCAGTGGGGGAAACCATGGGCTGGGAATATAGCTATGAACTAGCAAGTAGAAAGATTTTCAACAAGTAGTGGCACGGTGTGGCTAGCGTGCACAGTGACCAACCAAAGGATGCACACGTCACTGACTATGGCCGAAGAATTCCACTATGTATGGTCAACATTGACAACTCATAACACGAGTCACAAATGGTCATAAGGAGAGACAATGGTTTGGGAACCCTATGTATCGACTAGAAAGGAAGAAGAACTTCAATATGTAGTGGCACGGTGTGGCTACTGTGCACACCAAACAACCAAACTAGGCATATGTCACCGACCATGATGAAAGAATTTCAATATGGGTGGTCAACATTCACCAACCATAACACGAGTCACAAACGGTCAGAGCGGGAAACAGTGGTCTGTGAATATCAGTTATCAACTAGCAAGTAGAAAGATTTACAACAAGTAGTGGCACGGTGTGGCTACTGTGCACACCAAACAACCAAACTAGGCATATGTCACCGACCATGATGAAAGAATTTCAATATGGGTGGTCAACATTCACCAACCATAACACGAGTCACAAACGGTCAGAGCGGGAAACAGTGGTCTGTGAATATCAGTTATCAACTAGCAAGTACAGCGACCTTCAATCAGCATAAGCACGGTGTGGCTACCATGCACAATGACCAACCAAAGTAGGCATATGTACTACCTTTAAGAAAAGAATTCCGCTGGTCAGAGGGGGAGACAATGGTTTGGGAACACCAGGTATCAACTACCCAGCACAAGGACCTTCAATAAGTTGTGGCACGGTGTGGATACCATGCACGATGACCAACCAAAGTAGGCATATGTCACTTACCATGACCAAATAATGTCACTGAGTGTGGTAAACTTCGACAACTCATAACACCAGTCACAAATGGTCAGGGTGGATGATAATGGTTTGTGAATACTAGTTATCGACTAGCAAGTACCAATACCTTCAATATGTAGTGGCACAGCGTGACTACCATACATAGTGACCAACCAAAGTATGCATATGTCACTGACCTTGACCAACGAATTTCACTTCATGTGGTCAATGTTGACAACTCATAACACGAGTCACAGATATTCGAAGGGGCTAACAACGGCTTGGGAACACTAGCTATCAACTAGAAAGCACAAAGACCTTTGATACGCAGTGACACGGTGTGGTAACCATACACAGGGACAAACCAAAGTAGGCATATGTCACTAACCATGACCAAACGGATTTCACAGTGTGTGGTAAACGTTGAAAACGCATAACACGAGTCACAAATGGCCAGTGGGGGAAACCATGGGTTGGGAACACTAGTTATCAACTGACAAGTAGAAATATTTTCAACAAGTAGTGGCACGATGTGGCTAGCGTGCACAGTGAGCAACCAAAGGATGCATATGTCACTGCCTATGACCGAAGAAATCCACTATGTGTGGTCAACATTGAGAACTCATAACACGAGTCACAAATGGTCATAGGGAGAAACAATGGGTTGGGAACCATGTGTATCGACTAGAAAGGACAAAGAACTCTAATACATATTGGCACGGTGTGGCTACTATGCACACCAAACAACCAAAGTAGTCATATGTCACTGACCATGACCAGTAAATTTCAATATGGGTGGTCAACGTTGACCAACCATAACACGAGTCACAAACGGTCAGGGGAGGAACAAATTCTATGGGAATATCAGTTCTCAACTAGCAAGTCCAACAACCTTCAGTCAGTAGTACCACGGTGTAGCTACCATGCACAACGACCGACCAAAGTAGGCATATGTACTACCTTTGACCAAAGAAATCCGCTGTGTGTTGTCAACATTGACAACTCATAATACGAGTCACAAATGGTCAGAGGGGGAAACAATGGTTTGGGAGCACCAAGTATCAAATAGCAAGCACAAGTAGCTTCACTACGTTGTGGCACAGTGTGGATACCATGCACGATGACCAACCAAAGTAGTCATATGTCACAGACCATGACCAAATAATGTCACTAAGTGTGGTAAACTTTGACAGCTCATAACACGAGTCACAAATGGTCAGGGTGGAAGATAATGGTTTCTGAATACTTGTTATTGACTAGCAACTACAAATACCTTCAATATGTAGTGGCACTGTGTGGCTACAATGCACAGTGACCAATCAAAGTATGCATGTGTCACTGAACATGAACAAAGAATTTCACTTCATGTGGTCATTATTTACAACTCACAACACGAGTCACAGTTAGTCAGAGGGGGCTAACAATGGTTTTGGAAGACTAGCTGTCAACAAGAAAGCACACAGACCTTCGACACGTAACGACACGACTTGGTAACCATGTACAGTGACAAACCAAAGTATGCATATGTCACAAACCATGACCAAATGGATTTCACAGTGTGTGGTCAACGTTGAAAACTCATATCACAAGTCACAAATGGTCAGTGGGGGAAACCATGGGTTGGGAACACTAGTCATCAACTAGCAAGTAGAAAGATTTTCAACAATTAGTGGCACGGTATGGCTAGCGTGCACAGTGACCAACCAAAGGATCCACACGTCACTGACTATGACCAAAGAAGTCCACTATGTAGGCATATTTACTGCCTTTGACCAAAGAAATCCGGTGTGTATGGACAGCGTTGACAACTCATAATACGAATCACAAATGGTCAGAGGGGGAAACAATGGTCTGGGAACATCAGGTATGAACTAGAAAGCACAAGGACCTTCAAAATGTTGTGGCATGGTGTGGATACCATGCACTATGACCAACCAAAGTAGGCATATGTCACTGACCATGACCAAATAATGTCACTAAGTGTGGTAAACTTTGAAAGCTCATAATACGAGTCACAAATGGTTAGATTGGAAGACAATGGGTTGTGAATACTCGTTATCGACTAGCAAGGTCAAATACGTTCAAAATGTAGTGGCACAGCGTGGCTACCATGCACAGTGACCAACCAAAGTATGCATATGTCACTGACCATGACAAACGAACTTCACTTCATGTGGTCAGCATTGACAACTCACAACACGAGTCACAGATAGTCAAAGGGGGGTAACAATGGTTTGGGAACACTAGCTATTAACTAGAAAGTACAAATACCTTTCATATGTAGTGACACGGCGTGGTAACCATGTACAGTGACAAACAAGAGTAGGCATATGTCACTAACCATGAAAAAACGGATTTCAAAGTGTGTCGTCAACGTTGAAAACTCATAACACGAGTCACAAATGGTCAGTGGGGGAAACAATGGATTGGGAACACTAGTTATCAACTAGCAAGTAGAAAGATTTGCAGCAAGTAGTGGCACGGTGTGGCTAGCATGCACAGTGACCAACCAAATGATGCATATGTCACTGACTATGACCGAAGAAGTCCACTATGTGTGGTCAACATTGACAACTCATAAGACAAGTCACAAATGGTCAGAGGGAGAGACAATGCTTTGGGAACCCTATGTTTCGATAAGAAAGGACCAAAAAATTCAATACATAGTGGCACAGTGTGGCTACTATGCACACCAAACAACCAAACTAGGCATATGTCACTGACCATGACCAAAGAATTTCAATATGGGTGGTCAGCATTCACCAACCATAACACGAGTCACAAATGGTCAGAGGGGAAAACAATGGTCTGGGAATATCAGTTCTCAACTAGCAAGTACAGAGACCTTCCATCCGTATAAGCACGGTGTGGCTACCATGCACAATGACCGACCAAAGTAGGCATATGTAATGCCTTTGACCAAAGAAATCCGCTGTGTGTGGTCAACGTTGACAACTCATAATAGGAGTCACAAATGGTCAGAGGGGGAGACAATGATTTGGTACAAGGACCTTCAACAAGTTGTGGCACGGTGTGGATACCATGCACGATGACCAATCAAAGTAGGCATATGTCACTGACCATGACCAAATAATGTCACTAAGTGTGGTAAACTTTGACAGCTCATAACACGAGTCCAAATTGCTCAGAGTGGAAGACAATGGTTCGTGGATACTAGTTATCGAGTAGCAAGTACAAATACCTTCAATATGTAGTGGCACATTGTGGCTACCATGCACAGTGACCAACCAAAGTATGCATATGTCACTGACCATGACCAACGAATTTCACTTAATGTGGTCAGTGTTGACAACTCACAACACGAGTCACAGATAGTCAAAGGGGGATATCAATGGTTTGGGAACACTAGCTATTCACTAGAAAGCACAAATACATTTAATATGTAGTGACACGGCGTGGTAACCATGTATAGTCACAAACCAAAGTAGGAATATGTCACTAACAATGACCAAACGAATTTCATAGCGTGTGGTCAATATTGAAAACTCATAACACGAGTCACAAATGTTCAGAGTGGGAAACAATGGGTTGGGAACACTAGTTTTCAACTAGCAAGTACGAAGAACTTCAACAAGTAGTGGCATGGTGTGGCTAGCGTACACAGTGACCAACCAAAGGATGAATACGTCACTGACTATGACCGAAGAAATCCACTATGCGTGGTAAACATTGACAACTCATAACACGAGTCACGAATGGTCAGAGGGAGAGACAATGGTTTGGGAACCCTAAGCATGGACTAGAAAGGACAAATAACCTCAATACCTAGTGGCACGGTGTGGCTACTATGCACACCAAACAACCAAACAAGGCATATGACACTGACAATGATCTAAGAATTTCAATATGGGTGGTCAACGTTCACCAACCATAACACAAGTCACAAACTTTCTGAGGGGGAAACAATGGTCCGGGAATATCAGTTCTCAACTAGCAAGTACAATGCCCGTCAATCAGTAGTAGCACAGTGTGGCTACCATGCACAATGACCGACGAAAGTAGGCATATGAAAAGCCTTTTACCAAAGAAAACCGCTGTGTGAGGTCAACGTTGACAACTCATAAAACGAGTCACAAATAATCAGAGGGGGAAACAATTGTTTGGGAACACCAGGTATCAACTAGCAAGCACAATGACCTTCAACACGTTGTGGCGCGGTGTGGACACCATGCACGATGACCAGCCAAGGTATGCATATGTCACTGACCATGACCAAAGAATGTCACCATGAGTGGTAAACTTTGACAGCTCATAACACGAGTCACAAATGGTCAGAGTGGAAGATAATGGTTTCTAAATACTAGTTATCGACTAGCAAGTACAAATACCTTCAATATGTAGTGGCACAGTGTGGCTACAATGCACAGTGACCAACCAAAGTATGCATATGTCACTGACCATGACCAAAGAATGTCACCATGAGTGGTAAACTTTGACAGCTCATGACACGAGTCACAAATGGTCAGAGTGGAAGATAATGGTTTCTAAATACTAGTTATCGACTAGCAAGTACAAATACCTTCAATATGTAGTGGCACAGTGTGGCTACAATGCACAGTGACCAACCAAAGTATGCATATGTCACTGACAATGACCAAAAAATTTCACTTCATGTGGTCAATGTTGACAACTCACAACACGAGTCACAGATATTCAGAGGGGCTAACAACGGTTTGGGAACACTAGCGATCAACTAGAAAGCACAAAGACATTTGATAAGTAGTGACACGGCGTGGTAACCAAATACAGTGACAAACCAAAGTAGGGATATGTCACAAACCATGACCAAACAAATTTTACAGTGTGTGGTCAACGTTGAAAACTCATGACACGAGTCACAAATGGTCAGTGGGGAACCCATGGGTTGGGAACACTAGTTATCAACTAGCAAGTAGAAAGCTTTTCAATAAGTAGTGGCACGGTGAAGTTAGCGTGCACGGTGACCAACCAAAGGATGCACACGTCACTGACTATGACCGAAGAAGTCCACTGTGTATGGTCAACATTGACAACTCATAACACGAGTCACAAATGGTCAGAGGGAGAGACAATGGTTTGGGAACCCTATGTATCGACTAGAAAGGAATAATAACTTCAATATGTAGTGGCACAGTTTGGCTACTGTGCACACCAAACAACCAAACTAGGCATATGTCACCGACTATGATGAAAGAATTTCAATATGGGTGGTCAGCATTCACCAACCATAACACGAGTCACAAACGGTCAGAGGGGGAAACAGTGGTCTGTGAATATCAGTTCTCAACTAGCAAGTACAGTGACCTTCAATCAGTATGAGCACGGTGTGGCTATCATGCACAATGACCAACAAAAGTAGGCATATGTACTACCTTTGACCAAAGAAATCTGCAGTGTGTGGTCGGCGTTGACAACTCATAATAGGAGTCACAAATGGTCAGAGGGGGAGACATGGTGTGGGAACACCAGGTATCAACTAGCAAGCACAAGTACCTTCAATACGTTGTGGCACGGTGTGGATACCATGCACGATGACCAACCAAAGTAGGCATATGTCACTGACCATGACCAAATAATGTCACTATGTGTGGTAAACTTTGACAACTCATAACACGAGTCACAAATGGGCAGGGTGGAAGATAATGGTTTGTGAATACTAGTTATCGCCTAGCAAGTACAAATACATTCGATATGTATTGGCACAGCGTGGCTACCATGCACAGTGGCCAACCAAAGTATGCATATGTCCCTAACCATGACCAACAAATTTCACTTCATGTGGTCAATGTTGACAACTCACAACAGGAGTCACAGATATTCAAAGGGGCTAACAACGGTTTGGGAAGACTAGCTATCAACTAGAATGCACAAAGACCTTTGATACGCAGTGACACGGTGCGGTAACCATGTACAGGGACAAAACAAAGTAGGCATATGTCACTAACCATGACTAAACGGATTTCACAGTGTGTGGTCAACGTTGAAAACGCATAACACGAGTCACAAATGGTCAGTGGGGGAAACCATGGGTTGGGAACACTAGTTATCAACAAGCAAGTAGAACGATTTTCAGCAAATAGTGGCACAGTGTGGCTAGCATGCACAGTGACCAACCAAAGGATGCATATGTGACTGACTATGACCAAAGAAGTCCACTATGTGTGGTCAACATTGACAACTCATAACACAAGTCACAAATGGTCATAGGGAGAGACAATGGTTTGGGAACCCTGTGAATTGACTAGAAAGGACAAAGAACTTCAATACATAGTGGAACGTTGTGGCTAATATGCACACCAAACAACCAAACTAGGCATATGTCACCGACCATGATGAAAGATTTTCAATATGGGTGGTCAACATTCACCAATTATAACACGAGTCACAAACGGTCAGAGGGGGAAACAATGGTCTGTGAGTTCCGTTCTCAACTAGCAAGTACAGAAACCTTCAATCAGTATAAGCACGGCGTGGCTACCATGCACAATGACCAACCAAAGTAGGCATATGGACTTCCTTTGACCAAAGAAATCCGATGTGTGTGGTCAGCATTGACAACTCATAATAAGAGTCACAAATGGTCATAGGGGGAGACAATGGATTGGGAACACAAGGTATCAACTAGCAAGCACAAGGACCTTCAATAAGTTGTGGCACGGTGTGGATACCATGCACGATGACCAACCAAAGTAGGCATCTGTCACTTACCATGACCAAACAATATCACTAAGTTTGGTAAACTCCGACAACTCATAAGATGAGTTACAAATGGTCAAGGTGGAAGATAATGGCTTGTGAAGACTAGTTGTCGACTAGCAAGTACAAATACCTTCAACATGTAGTGGCACAGCGTGGCTCCCATGCACAGTGACCAACCGAAGTATGCATATGTCACTGACCATGACCAACGAATTTCACTTCATTTGGTCAGCGTTGAGAACTCACAACACAAGTCACTGATATTCATAGGGGGGTAACAATGGTTTGGGAGCACTAGCTAACAACTAGAAAGCACAAAGACCTTTGTGGTAAACGTTGACAGCGCATAACACGAGTCACAAATGGTCAGAGTGGAAGACAATTATTTGTGAATACTAGTTATCGACTAGAAAGTACAAATACCTTCAATACGTACTTGCACAGTGTGGCTACCATCCACGGTGACCAACCAAAGGATGCATATGTCACTGACCATGACCAACAATCTTCACTTCATGTGGTCAGCATTGACAACTCACAACACGAGTCACATATAGTCAATGGGGGGTAACAATGGTTTGGGAACACTAGCTATTAAGTAGAAAGTACAAGTACCGTTAATATGTAGTGACACGGCGTGGTAACCATGTACGGTGACAAACAGGAGTAGGCATATGTCACTAACCATGGAGAAACGGATTTCAGAGTGTGTGGTCAACGTTGAAAACTCATAACACGAGTCACTAATGGTCAGTGGGGGAAACAATGGGTTGGGAACACTAGTTATCAACTAGCAAGTAGAAATATTTTCGGCAATTAGTGGCACGGTGTGGCTAGCGTGCACAGTGACCAACCAAAGGATGCATATGTCACTGACTATGACCAAAGAAGTCCACTATGTGTGGTCAACATTGACAACTCATAACACGAGTCACAAATGGTCAGAGGGAGAGACCATGGTTTGAAAACCCTATGTATCGACTAGAGAGGACAAATAACTTCAATACGTAGTGACACGGTGTGGTAACCATGTACGCTGACCAACAGGAGTAGGCATATGTCACTGACCATGACCAAATAATGTCACTAAGTGTGGTAACATTTGACAGCTCATAACACGAGTCACTAACGGTCAGTGGGGGAAACAATGGGTTGGGAACACTAGTTATCAACTAGCAAGTAGAAAGATTTTCAGCAAATAGTGGCACGGTGTGGCTAGCGTGCACAGTGACCAACCAAAGGATGCATATGTCACTGACTATGACCAAAGAAGTCCACTATGTGTGGTCAACATTGACAACTCATAACACGAGTCACAAATGGTCAGAGGGAGAGACCATGGTTTGAAAACCCTATGTATCGACTAGAGAGGACAAATAACTTCAATACGTAGTGGCACGGCGTGGCTACTATGCACACCAAACAACCAAAGTAGGCATATGTCACTGACCATGATCAAAGAATTTCAATATGGGTGGTAAACATTCACCAACCATAACACGAGTCACAAACGGTCTGAGGGGGAAACTATGGTCTACGAATATCAGTTCTCAACTAGCAAGTACAGAGACCGTCAATCCGTATAAGCACGGTGTGGCTACCATGCACAATGACCGACCAAAGTAGGCATATGTACTTCCTTTGACCAAACAAATCCGCTGTGTGTGGACAACGTTGAGAACTCATAATACGAATCACAAATTATCAGAGGGGGAAACAATGGTCTGGGAACATCAGGTATCAACTAGGAAGCACATGGACCTACAACAAGTTGTGGCACGGTGTGGATACCATGCACGATGACCAACCAAAGTAGGCATATGTCAGTAACCATGACCAAATAATGTCACTAAGTGTGGTAAACTTTGACAACTCATAACACGAGTCACAAATGGTCAGAGTGGAAGACAATGGTTCGTGAATACTGGTTATCGAGTAGCAAGTACAAAAACCTTCAATATGTAGTGGCACAGCATGTGTGGTCAACGTTGACAACCCATAATATGGGTCACGAATTATCAGAGGGGGAAACAATGGTTTGGGAATACTAGATACCAACTAGCAAGTATAACGACTTTCAGTCAGTAGTGGCACGGTGTGGCTACCATGCACAATGACCGACCAAAGTAGGCATATGTACTGCCTTTGACCAAAGAAATCCGCTGTGTGTGGTCAACGTTGACAATTCATAATACAAGTCACAAATGCGCAGACGGGGAAACAATGATTGGGGAACACCAAGTATTAACTAGCAAGCACAAGGAGCTTCAATACGTTTTGGCACGGTATGGATACCATGCACGATGACCAACCAAAGTAGGCATATGTCACTGACCATGACCAAATAATGTCACTAAGTGTGGTAACATTTGACAGCTCATAACACGAGTCACAAATGGTTAGAATGGAAGACAATGGCCTGTGAATACTAGTTATTGAGTAGCAAGTACAAATACTTTCAATATGTGGTGGCACAGCGTGGCTACCATGCAAAGTGACCAACCAAAGTATACATATGTCACTGACCATAACCAACGAACTTCACTTCATGTGGTCAGCGTTGACAACTCACGACACGAGTCACAGATAGTGAAAGGGGGGTAACATTGGTTTGGGAACACTAGCTATTGACTATAAAGCACAAATACCTTCAATACGTAGTGACACGGTGTGGTAACCATGTACAGTGACAAACCAAAGAAGACAGATGTCACTAACCATGACCAAACGAATTTCACAGTGTGTGGTCAACGTTGAAAACTCATCACACGAGTCACAAATGGTCAGAGGGGGAAACAATGGGTTAGGATCACTAGTTATAAACTAGCAAGTACGAAGAACTTCAAAAAGTAGTGGCATGGTGTGGCTAGCGTGCACAGTGACCAACCAAATGATGAATACGTCACTGACTATGACCAAAGAAGTCCACTACGTGTGGTCAACATTGACAACTCATACTTCGAGTCACGAATGGTCATATGGAGAGACAATGGTTTGCGAACCCTATGCATGGACTAGAAAGGACAAATAACTTCAATACATAGTGGCACGGTGTGGTTAATATGCACACCAAACATCCAAACTAGGCATATGTCACTGACCATGACCAGAGAATTTCAGTATGGGTGGTCAACGTTGACCAACCATACCACGAGTCACAAACGGTCAGGGGAGGAAACAATGGTTTGGGACTATCAGTTCTCAACTAGCAAGTACAACGAACTTCAGTCAGTAGTAGCACAGTGTGGCTACCATGCACAATGACCGACCAAAGTAGGCATATGTACTCCCTTTGAAGAAAGAACTCCCCTGTGTCTAGTCAATGTCGACAACTCATAATACGAGTCACAAATGGTCAGAGGGGGAAACAATGGTTTTTGCATGCTATTTGATACTTGTATCAAATAGCATGCACAAGGAGCTACAATACGTTGTAACACAGTGTGGATACCATGCACGATGACCAACCAAGGTATGCATCTGTCACTGACCATGACCAAAGAATGTCACCATGTGTGGTAAACTTTGACAACTCATAAAACAAGTCACAAATGGTCAGGGTGTAAGGTAGTGGTTTGTAAACACTAGTTATCGACTAGCAAGTACAAATACCTTCAATATATAGTGGCACAGTGTGGCTACAATGCACAATGACCAACCAAAGTACGCATATGTCACTGACCATGAACAAAGAATTTCACTTCATGTGGTCAATGTCGACAACTCACAACACGAGTCACAGATATTCAGAGGGGGTAAAAATGATTTTGGGAACACTCGCTATCAACAATAAAGCACAGAGGCCTTCAATACTTAGTGACACGGCGTGGTAACCATGGACAGTGACTAACAAGAGTAGGCATGTGTCACTAACCATGAAGAAACCGATTTCACAGTGTGTGGTCAACGTTGAAAACTCATAGCACGAGTCACAAATGGTCAGTGGGGGGAAACAATGGGTTGGGAACACTAGTTTTCAACTAGCAAGTAGAAATATTTTCAGCAAGTAGTGGCACGGTGTGGCTAGCGTGCAAAGTGACCAACCAAAGGATGCATATGTCACTGACTATGACCGAAGAAGTCCACTATGTGTGGTCAACATTGACAACTTATAGCACGAGTCCCAAATGGTCAGAGGGAGAGACAATGGTTTGGGAACCCTATGTTTCAACTAGAAATGACAAAGAACTTCAATATGTAGTGGCATAGTGTGGCTACTATGCACACCAAACAACCAAAATAGGTATATGTCACTGCCCATGACCAAATAATTTCAATATGGGTGGTCAACATTCACCAACCATAAAACGAGTCACAAATGGTCAGAGGGGGAAACAATGGTCTGGGAATATCAGTTCTCAACTAGCAAGTACAAAGACCTTCAATCAGTATAAGCACTGTGTGGCTACCATGCACAATGACCGACCAAAGTAGGCATATGTACTGCCTTTGATGAAAGGAGCCCGCTGTGTGTGGTCAATGTTTACAACTCATAATAGGAGTCACAAATGGTCAGTGGGGGAGACAATGGTTTGGTAACTAGCAAGCACAAGGACCTTCAATACGTTGTGGCACGGTGAGGATACCATGCACGATGACCAACCAATGTAGGCATATGTCACTGACCAAGACCAAATAATGTCACCAAGTGTGGTAAACTTTGACAACTCATAACACGAGTCACAAATGGTCAGAGTGGAAGACAATGGTTTGTGAATACTTGTCATCGAGTAGCAAGTAGAAATACATTCAATATGTAGTGGAACAGCATGGCTACCATGCACAGTGACCAACCAATGTATGCATATGTCGCTGACCATGACCAACGAATTTCACTTCATGTGGTCAGCCTTGAAAACTAACAACACGAGTCACAGATAGTCAAAAGGACATTGGTTCGGGAACACTAGCTATTGACTAGAGAGCACAAATACCTTCAATATGTAGTGACAGGGCATGGTAACCATGTACAGTGACAAACCAAAGTAGGCATATGTCACTAACCATGACCAAACGAATTTCACTGTGTCTGGTCAATGTTGAAAACTCATCACACGAGTCACAAATGGTCAGAGGGGGAAACAATGGGTTAGGAACACTAGTTATCAACTAGCAAGTATGAAGAACTTCAACAAAAAGTGGCACGGTGTGGCTAGTGTGCACAGTGACCAACCAAGGTATGCATATGTCACTGACCATGACCAAAGAATGTAACCATCTGTGGTAAACTTTGACAGCTCATAACACGAGTCACAAATGGTGAGGGTGGAAGATAATGGGTTGTGAATACTAGTTATCGACTAGCAAGTACAAATACCTTCAATATGTAGTGGCACAGTTTGGCTACAATGCACAGTGACCAACCAAAGTACGCATATGTCACTGACCATGAACAGACAATTTCACTTCATGTGGTCAATGTTGACAACTCACAACACGAGTCACAGATATTCATAGGGGTAACAATGGTTTGGGAACACTAGCTATCAACAAGAAAGCACAGAGACCTTCAGTACGTAGTGACATGGCGTGGTAACCATGTGCAGTGACAAACCAAAGTAGGCATATATCACTAACCATGACCAAAAGAATTTCACAGTGTGTGGTCAACGTTGAAAACGCATAACACGAGTCACAAATGGTCAGAGGGGGAAGCAATGGGTTGGAAACACTAGTTATCAACTAGCAAGTAGAAAGATTTTCAGCAAGTAGTTACACGGTGTGGCTAGCGTGCACAGTGACCAACCAAAGGATGCATATGTCACTGACTATGACCAAAGAAGTCCACTATGTGTGGTCAACATTGACAACTCATAACACGAGTCACAAATGGTCAGAGGGAGAGACAATGGTTTTAAAACCCTATGTATCGACTAGAGAGGACAAAGAACTTCAATACGTAGTGGCACGGTGTGGCTACTATGTACATCAAACAACCAAAGTAGGCAGATGTCACTGACCATGACCAAAGAATTTCAATATGGGTGGTCAACATTCACCAACCATAACACGAGTCACAAACGGTCAGAGGGGGGAACAATGGTCTGGGAATATCAGTTCTCAACTAGCAAGTGCAGCAACCTTAAATCAGTATAAGCACGGTGTGGCTACCATGCACAGTGACCGACCAAAGTAGGCATATGTACTGCCTTTGACCAAAGAAATCCGCTGTCTGTGGACAGCGTTGACAGCTCATAATACGAATCACAAATGGTCATAGGGCGAAACAATGGTCTGTGAACATCAAGTACCAACTAGCAAGCACAAGGACCTTCAACAAGTTGTGGCACGGTGTGGATACCATGCACGACGACCAACCAACGTAGGCATATGTCATTGACCATGACCAAATACTGTCACTAAGTGTGGTAAACTTTGACAGCTCATAACACGAGTCCAAATTAGTCAGAGTGGAAGACAATGGTTCGTGGATAATAGTTATTGAGTAGCAAGTACAAATACCTTCAATATGTAGTGGGACAGCGTGGCTACCATGCACATTGACCAACCAAAGTATGCATATGTCACTGACCTTGACCAACGAATTTCACTTCATGTGGTCAGCATTGACAACTCACAACACGAGTCACAGATAGTCAAAGTGGGGTAACAATGGTTTGGGAACACTAGCTATATACTAGAAAGCACAAATACCTTTAATATGTAGTGACACGGCGTGGTAACCATGTACAGTGACAGACCAAAGTAGGCATATGTCACTAACAATGACCAAACGAATTTCATGTGTGTGGTCAATATTGAAAACTCATAACACGAGTCACAAATGTTCAGAGTGGGAAACAATGGGCTGGGAAGACTAGTTTTCAACTAGCAAGTACGAAGAACTTCAACAAGTAGTGGAACGGTGTGGCTAGCGTACACAGTGACCAACCAAAGAATGAATACGTCACTGACTATGAACGAAGAAATCCAGTATGCGTGGTAAACATTGACAACTCATAACGCGAGTCACGAATGGTGAGAGGGAGAGACAATGGTTTGGGAACCCTATGCATGGACTAGAAAGGACAAATAACTTCAATACGTAGTGGCACAGTGTGGCTACTATGCACACCAAACAACCAAACAAGGCATGTGTCACTGACCATGATCAAAGAATTTCAATATGGGTGGTCAACGTTCACCAACCATAACACAAGTCACAAACGGTCTGAGGGGGAAACAATGGTCCGGAAATATCAGTTCTCAACTAGCAAGTACAACGCCCATCAATCAGTCGTAGCACGGTGTGGCTACCATGCACAATGACCGACAAAAGTAGGCATATGTACAGCCTTTGACCAAAGAAAACCGCTGTGTGTGGTCAACGTTGACAACTCATAATACGAGTCACAAATAGTCAGAGAGGGAAACAATTGTTTGGGAACACCAGGTATCAAATAGCAAGCACAATGACCTTCAAAACGTTGTGGCGCAGTGTGGATACCATGCATGATGACCAACCAAGGTATGTATATGTCAGTGACCATGACCAAAGAATGTCACCATGTGTGGAAAACTTTGACAGCTCATAACACGAGTCACAAATGGTCTGAGTGAAAGATAATGGTTTCTTAATACTAGTTATCGACTAGCAAGTACAAATACCTTCAATATGTAGTGGCACAGTGTGGCTACAATGCACAGTGACCAACCAAAGTATGCATATGTCACTGACAATGACCAAAGAATTTCACTTCATGTGGTCAATGTTGACAACTCACAACACGAGTCACAGATAATCAGAGGGGCTAACAATGGTTTGGGAACACTAGCGATCAACTTGAAAGCACAAAGACATTTGATAAGTAGTGACACGGTGTGGTAACCATGTACATTGACAAACCAAAGTAGGGATATGTCAAAATCCATGACCAAACAGATTTTACAGTGTGTGCTCAACGTTGAAAACTCATAACACGAGTCACAAATGGTCAAGGGGGAAACCACGGGTTGGAAACACTAGTTATCAACTAGCAAGTAGAAAGATTTTCAACAAGTAGTGGCATGGTGAAGTTAGCGTGCACAGTGACCAACCAAAGGATGCACGTGTCACTGACTATGACCGAAGAAGTCCGCTATGTATGGTCAACATTGACAACTCATAACACGAGTCACAATTGGTCAGAGGGAGAGAAAATGGTTTGGGAACCCTATGTATCGACTAGAAAGGACAACTAACTTCAATATGCAGTGGCACGGTGTGGCTACTGTGCACACCAAACAACCAAACTAGGCATATATCACCGACCATGATGAAAGAATTTCAATATGGGTGGTCAACATTCACCAACCATAACACGAGTCACAAACGGTCAGAGGGGGAAACAGTGGTCTGTGAATATCAGTTCTCAACTAGCAAGTACAGTGACCTTCAATCAGTGTGAGCACGGTGAGGCTACCATGCACAATGACCAACCAAAGTAGGCATATGTACTACCTTTTACCAAAGAAATCCACTGTGTGTGGTCAGCGTTGATAACTCATAATAGGAGTCACAAATGATTAGAGGAAGAGACAATGGTGTGGGAACACCAGGTTGTTGTTCTTCTATGCCCCATGGCCACTGCTATGGGTTGACGGACAGGTTGGGCATGCACTGCTCCCTTGGAGTAAGTCCCCCAAACCTTGTTCGTGGTGCAAGTCCAAGCGAGACACCAGAAGTGTAGCGCAACGGATAGCATGTTGGACTTAGGGACAACAGGTCCTGCGATCGAGCCTTGATGTGCGCAGGAGGTTTTTGACCTTCTAGCACAGGGGAAGTTTCTTAGACATTTCTCCATGCATGAGGAGAGTGCGCCACTTGGCGGTCAGTGGATGCGCCAATTGGCAGACTGGTGAGGTGGTTTGGAGTGACCACCTCAAAAGTGTCACTGTCCACACACCTTAGAAGCCAGGCCTAGGACTATATGTACCAGGCTCATTCCTCATTCTAGTTACACAATCTGGCCTTAGATGCTCCTCACAGAGTTGTCCAACTAAGGAACAGTATAAAGAAGACACTGGTTGGTCTAAGCCCCAAGAGTTAGTCTTTGACTAGCACCTCGCGCGAAAGTGACCAAGTGTTAAGTGGACACAGTTGCTAGCAAGTGATTGCCTAGGAACTGCTCAGTGTGGAACCGTGATCCTGAGGGTGATATCTTCTCCTAGCTGAAATGCTAGGAGCGGACGGCAGGTGCTATTGTGTCGGCCCTGTTTTCTAGTCCGTTTGCCTCAGGCCGGTTGACAAAGGGTTATGGGCCCACACTGACCAGTTGTAAGGCACGCTTCGCTCAACTCTGGTACGCTCTCTCCAAGTGCACACGCCGGCTCCATCAGCTCCATCAGCTCCATCAGCTTCATCAACTTCAACGGCTTGGTCTGCACTCAGCACACAGGGACCAAGGAAAAGCTCTGTACTTGGAGGCACGACCCTTGAGTCCCAACCAGGACAAGCTCTGCCCTTGGTGGCAAGACCCTGGGTGTGTTGGTGTAGATATCTTCTCTATCTGCAGGTGAACATCGGCTAAAGGGGTAAGCAACGGATCTGCATCCTAAAACCGGTAGCAGACATCAGCTAACATCAGCCTACATCGGCCTCAACGCAGCAGAGACGTGGGAAGAAGATAAGGGCTACAAAAATGGTTGACCCATGAGGAGGAGTGGGGACTGCCGCAGGGCAGTCCTCAAACTCAACAGTGGCTACCACAGGGCAGACCACTGGAGCAAATGTGAGTGCTATGTCACTGCCGCAAGGTCTTGGACCCTTGGGAGGAATCCCCATTTTTGAGGGGATTGACTTCCCCTTTGGAGATGGCAGTTCGAGCTGGCGATGAAAGTGCGCGGCTTCATCAAACTACTGAAGGGAGAGGAGCAGGTTCCCGCGGAAGGCACATC
>SZWC01000006.1:228780-255301 GCA_023375785.1 Penium margaritaceum | reverse complement strand
AACGGTGGTGCGGTCTCATGGGCAAGCAGGAAGCAGGACTGCGTCTCGCTTTCTACTGCTGAGGCGGAGTACATTGCACTCTCCGAAGTTTGCAAGGAAACACAGTGGCTTCGCAGTTTGCTTGATGAGATCAAGGCACCACAAGAGGAGGCAACGGTCATCCGCATCGACAACCAAAGTGCCATGGCTATGGCAGAGGACGACATGATCTCCCGGCGTACAAAGCACATCGATATTCGGTACCACTACTCACGTGACCTTATCGCCAAGGGTGTCGTGGAACTGGAGCACGTCGCAACCAAGAAAATGCTTGCGGACTTCTTGACAAAGCCGCTAGACAGCGACTTGCATGTTGCAGGTGCTCGAGGAGTCGGCATGGTGGATGCAAGAGATGAGAACTAAAGACCAAGAAAACTGACATGCACAAACACAACCTAGAGCTACAGGTTCATGCCGAAGAAAACTACCACAGCAGGTGGCCTACGGTGCAAGGGAGAGATTGTTGTTCTTCTATGCCCCATGGCCACTGCTATGGGTTGACGGACAGGTTGGGCATGCACTGCTCCCTTGGAGTAAGTCCCCCAAACCTTGTTCGTGGTGCAAGTCCAAGCAAGACACCAGAAGTGTAGCGCAACGGATAGCATGTTGGACTTAGGGACAACAGGTCCTGCGATCGAGCCTTGATGTGCGCAGGAGGTTTTTTGACCTTCTAGCACAGGGGAAGTTTCTTAGACATTTCTCCATGCATGAGGAGAGTGCGCCACTTGGCGGTCAGTGGATGCGCCAATTGGCAGACTGGTGAGGTAGTTTGGAGTGACCACCCCAAAAGTGTCACTGCCCACACACCTTAGAAGCCAGGCCTAGGACTATATGTACCAGGCTCATTCCTCATTCTAATTACACGATCTGGCCTTAGATGCTCCTCACAGAGTTGTCCAACTAAGGAACAGTATAAAGAAGACACTGGTTGGTCTAAGCCCCAGGAGTTAGTCTTTGACTAGCACCTCGCGCGAAAGTGACCAAGTGTTAAGTGGACACAGTTGCTAGCAAGTGATTGCCTAGGAAATGCTCAGTGTGGAACCGTGATCCTGAGGGTGATATCTTCTCCTAGCTGAAATGCTAGGAGCGGACGGCAGGTGCTATTGTGTCGGCCCTGTTTTCTAGTCCGTTTGCCTCACGCCGGTTGACACAGGTATCAACTAGCAAGCACAAGTACCTTCAATATGTTGTGGCACGGTGTGGATACCATGCACGATGACCAACCAAAGTAGGCATATGTCAGTGACCATGACCAAACAATGTCACTACGTGTGGTACACTTTGACAACTCATAACACGAGTCACAAATGGTCAGGGTGGAAGATAATGGTTTGTGAATACTAGTAATTGACTAGCAAGTAAAAATACCTTCGATATGTAGTGGCACAGCGTGGCTACCATGCACAGTGACCAACCAAAGTATGCATATGTCCCTGACCATGACCAACAAATTTCATTTCATGTGGTCAACGTTGACAACTCACAACACGAGTCACAGATATTCAAAGGGGCTAACAACGGTTTGGGAACACTAGCTATCAAATAGAAAGCACAAAGACCTTTGATACACAGTGACACGGTGCGATAACCATGTACAAGGACAAACAAAAGTAGGCATATGTCACTAACCATGACCAAACAGATTTTACAGTGTGTAGTCAACGTTGAAAACGCATAACACGAGTCAAAAATGGTCAGTGGGGGAAACCATGGGTTGGGTACACTAGTTATCAACTAGCAAGTATGAAGACCTTCAACAAGTAGTGGCACGGTGTGGCTAGCGTGCACAGTGACCAACCAAAGGATACATACGTCACTGACTATGACCGAAGAAGTCCACTATGTGTGGTCAACATTGACAACTCATAACACGAGTCACAAATGGTCATGGGGAGAGAAAATGGTTTGGGGACCCTGTGATTTGACTAGAAAGGACAAAGAACTTGAATACGTAGTGGCACGGTGTGCATAATATGCACACCAAACAACCAAACTAGGCATATGTCACTGACCATGGCCAGAGAATTTCAATATGGGTGGTCAACGTTGACCAACCATAACACGAGTCACAAAAGGTCAAGGGAGGAAACAATGCTATGGGAATATCAGTTCTCAACTAGCAAGTACAACGACCTTCAGTCAGTAGTAGCACGGTGTGGCTACCATGCAAAATGACTGACGAAAGTAAGCATACGTACTGCCTTTGACCAAATAAATCCGCTGTGTGTGGTCAACGTTGACAACTCATAATACAAGTCACAAATGGTCAGAAGGGGGAAACAATGGTTTGGGAACACCAAGTATCAAATAGCAAGAAAAAGGAGCTTCAATACGTTGTGGCACGGTGTGGATGCCATCAGCAATGACCAACCAAAGTAGGCATATGTCACTGACCATGACCAAATAATGTCTCTAAGTGTGGTAAACTTTGACAACTCATAACACGAGTCACAAATGCTCAGGGTGGAAGATAATGGTTTGTGAATACTAGTTATCGACTAGCAAGTACAAATACCTTTAATATAAAGTGGCACAGTCTGGCTATAATGCACAGTGATCAACCAAAGTATGCATATATCACTGACCGTGAACAATGAATTTCACTTCATGCGGTCAACATTTACGACTCACAACACAAGTCACAGATAATCGGAGGGTGCTAACAATGATTTGGGAACACTAGCTGTCAACAAGAAAGCACAAAGACCTTCGATACGTAATGACACTGCGTGGTAACCATGTACAGTGACAAACCAAAGTAGGCATATGTCACAAACCATGACAAAACGGATTTCACACTGTGTGGTCAACATTGAAAACTCATAACACGAGTCACAAGTGGTCAGTGGGGGAAACCATGGGTTGGGAACACTAGTTATCAACTAGCAAGTAGAACCATTTTCAACTTGTAGTGGCACGGTGTGGCTGGGGTGCACAGTCACCAACCAAAGGATGCACACGTCACTGACTATGACCGAAGAAGTCCACTATGTATGGTCAACATTGACAACTCATAGCACGAGTCACAAATGGTCAGATGGAGAGACAATGGTTTGGGAACCCTACGTATCGACTATAAAGGACAAAGATCTTCAATACGTAGTGGCACTGTGTGGCTACTATGCACACCAAACAACCAAACTAGGAATTTGTCACCGACCATGATGAAAGAATTTCAATATGGGTGGTCAACTTTCACCAACCATAACACGAGTCACAAACGGTCAGAGGGGGAAACAATGGTCTGTGAATACCAGTTCTCAACTAGCAAGTACAGCGACCTTCAATCAGTATAAGCACGGTGTGGCTACCATGCACAATGACTGACCAAAGTAGGCATATGGACTACCTTTGACCAAAGAAATCCGCTGTGTGTGGTCAGCATTGACAACTCATAATAGGAGTCAAAAATGGTCAGAGGGGGAGACAATGGATTGGGAACACAAGGTATCAACTAGCAAGCACAAGCACCTTCAATAAGTTGTGGCTCGGTGTGGATACCATGCACGATGACCAACCAAAGTAGGCATCTGTCACTGACCATGACCAAATAATGTCACTAAGTGTGGTAAACTCCGACAACTCATAACACGAGTCACAAATGGTCAGGGTGGAAGATAATGGTTTGTGAAGACTAGTTGTCAACTAGCAAGTACAAATACCTTCAACATGTAGTGGCACAGCGTGGCTACCATGCACAATGACCAACCGAAGTATGCATATGTCACTGACCATGACCAACGAATTTCACTTCATGTGGTCAGCGTTGAGAACTCACAACACAAGTCACTGATATTCAGAGGGGGATATCAATGGTTTGGGAACACTAGCTAACAACTAGAAAGCACAAAGACCTTCAATACGTAGTGACACGGTGTGGTAACCACGTACAGTGACAAACCAAACCAGGCATATGTCACTAACCATGACCAAAGAATTTCAATATGGGTGGTCAACGTTCACAACCCATAACACGAGTCACAAATGGTCAGAGGGGGAAATCATGGTTTCAAAACACTATGTATCTTCTAGCAAGTACAAAGATTTTTCGGATGTATTGGCACGGTGTGGCTACCGTGCATAATGACCTATCCAAGTAGGCATACATCACTGCTCATGACCAAAGAAGTTTGGTGTATATGGTCAACGTTCACAACTCATAATACAAGTCAAAAATGGGCAGATGGAGAAACAATGGTTTGGGAATACTCGGTCTCAACTAGCAAGTACAAATACATTCAATAAGTGGTGGCACGGTGTGGCTACCATGCACAATGACCAACCAAAGTATGCTTGTGTCACTGGATATCATAAAAAGAGTTTCACTGTGTGTAGTCAGCTTTCCTTCTTACGGCTGCTCAATCGGAGTAATGGTTGAGATGTTATTCAAGCTCGAAGTTGCAAAATTTGAAATTCCGTCTGCGTCAATTTTCTATGATTAAACTAACTCTGTTATCATTCATACTTTTGAAAACTACCCTCTAATCTTACACCCCCTTATTTTTTGCCCTTTACCCATAGGAACCCTTGTATAATAGGCTCCCGACCCGGAGGGTGGGGGGGGGGCCTGTTGTGATACCTCAACTCTACCTTCGAGCCTACGCCGTGGGGGGGGGTAGGGGGGGTGTCATAATGCGGTCGCAAATCTGTCCTCCAGGTCGTCCAGTGAACATCCCTCTAGGGGGGTGGGAGGGAGTATTCCAGTGAAGGCACCTATGCGAAACAAATCAACAAAAACCGACCTGGTGTCAAAGGAACAAACCTTTTGCTATTTATTGACTAACAAGTACAAAGACTTTCAACAAGCAGTGGAACGGTGTGGCTACCATGCACAATGACCAACCAGATTAGGCATGTGCCACTTATCATGACCACATAATTTTACTATGTGTGGTCAACGTTGACAACCCATAACATGGGTCACGAATTATCATAGGGGGAAACAATGGTTTGAGAATACTATATACCAACTAGCAAGTAGAACGACCTTCAGTCAGTAGTAGCACGGTGTGGCTACCATGCACAATGACCGACCAAAGTAGGCATATGTACTGCCTTTGACCAAAGAAATCCGCTGTGTGTGGTCAACGTTGACAATTCATAATACGAGTCACAAATGGTCAGACGGGGAAACAATGATTTGGGAACACCAAGTATTAACTAGCAAGCACAAGGAGTTTCAATACGTTTTGGCACGGTATGGATACCATGCACGATGACCAACCAACGTAGGCATATGTCACTGACCATGACCAAATAATGTCACTAAGTGTGGTAACTTTTGAGAGCTCATAACACAAGTCACAAATGGTCAGACTGGAGGACAATGGCTTGTGAATACTAGTTATCGAGTAGCAAGTACAAATACCTTCAATATGTAGTGGCACAGCGTGGCTACCATGCACAGTGACCAACCAAAGTATGCATATGTCACTGATCATAACCAACAAACTTCACTTCATGTGGCCAGCGTTGACAACTCACAACACGAGTCACAGATAGTCAAAGAGGGGTAACATTGGTTTGGGAACACTAACTATTGACTATAAAGCACAAATACCTTCAGTACCTAGTGGCACGGTGTGGTAACCATGTACAGTGACAAACCAAAGTAGGCATATGTCACTAACCATGACCAAACGAAATTCACAGTGTGTGGTCAACATTGAAAACTCATCACACGAGTCACAAATGGTCAGAGGGGGAAACAATGGATTAGGAATACTAGTTATAAACTAGCAAGTACAAAGAACTTCAACAAGTAGTGGCACGTTGTGGCTAGCGTGCACAGCGACCAACCAAAGGATGAATACGTCACTAGCTATGACCGAAGACGTCCACTACGTGTGGTCAACATTGACAACTCATAATTAGAATCACAAATGGTCAGAGGGAGAGACAATGGTTTGGGAACCCTATGCATGGACCTGAAAGGACAAATAACTTCAATACGTAGTGGCATGGTGTGGCTAATATGCACACCAAACATCCAAAGTAGGCATATGTCACTGACCATGACCAGAGAATTTCAGTATGGGTGGTCAACGTTGACAAACCATAACACGAGTCACAAACGGTCAGGGGATGAAACAATGGTTTGGGAATATCAGTTTTCAACTAGCAAGTACAACGACCTTCAGTCAGAAGTAGCACAGTGTGTCTACCATGCACAATGACCGACCAAAGAAGGCATATGTAATGCCTTTGACGAAAGAACTCATAACACGAGTTACAAATGGTCAGTGGGGGAAACCATGGGTTGGGAACACTAGTTATCAACTAGCGGGTAGAAAGATTTTCAACAAGTAGTGGCACGGTGCGGCTTGCGTGCACAGTGACCAACCAAAGGGTGCATGTGGCACTGACTATAACCGAAGAAGTCCACTATATGTGGTCAACATTGACAACTCATAACACGAGTCACAAATGGTCAGAGGGAGAGACAATGGTTTGGGAACCCTATACATTGACTTGAAAGGACAAAGAACTTCAACACGTAGTGGCACGGTGTGGCTACTATGCACACCAAACAACCAAAGTAGGCATATGTCACTGACCATGACCAAATAATTTCAATATGGGTGGTCAATATTCACCAACCATAACACGAATCACAAACGGTCAGAGGGGGAAACAATGGTCTGGGAATATGTGTTATCAACTAGCAAGTATAGCGACCTTCAATAGGTATAAGCACGGTGTAGCTACCGTGCACAATGACCGACCAAGGTAGGCATATGTACTGCCTTAGACAAAAGAAATCCGATGTGTGTGGACAACGTTGACAACTCATAATACGAATCACAGATGGTCAGAGGGGGAAACAATGGTCTGGGAACATCAGGTATCAACTAGCAAGCACAAAGACCTTCAAAACATTGTGGCACGGTATGGATACTATGCACGATGACCAACCAAAGTAGGCATATGTCACTGACCAAGACCAAAAAATGTCACTAAGTGTGGTAAACTTTGACAGCTTATAAGACGAGTCACAAATGGTCAGAGTGGAAGACAATGGTTTGTGAATACTAGTTATCGTCTAGCAAGTACAAATACCTTCAATATGTAGTGGCACAGCGTGGCTACCTTGCACAGTGACCAACCAAAGGATGCATATGTCACTGACCATGACCAACGAACTTCAGTTCATGTGGTCAGCATTGACAACTCACAACACGAGTCACATATAGTCAAAGGGGGGTAACAATGGTTGGGAACACTAGCTATTAACTAGAAAGTACAAATACCTTTAATATGTAGTGACACGGCGTGGTAACCATGTACAGTGACAAACGAGAGTAGGCATATGTCACTAACCATGAAGAAACGGATTTCACAGTGTGTGGTCAACGTTGAAAACTCATAACACGAGTCACAAATGGTCAGTGGGGGAAAAAATGGGTTGGGCCCACTAGCTATCAACTAGGAAGTAGAAAGATTTTCAGCAAGTAGTGGCACGGTGTGGCTAGCGTGCACAGTGACCAACCAAAAGATGCATATGTCACTGACTATGACCAAAGAAGTCCACTATGTGTGGTCAACATTGACAACTCATAACACGAGTCACGAATGGCCAGAGGGAGAGACCATGGTTTGAAAACCATATGTATCGACTAGAGAGGACAAATAACTTCAATACGTAGTGGCATGGTGTGGCTACTATGCACACCAAACAATCAAAGTAGGCATATGTCACTGACCATGACCAAAGAATTTCAATATGGGTGGTCAACATTCACCAACCATAACACGAGTCACAAACGGTCAGAGGGGGAAACAATGATCTACGAATATCAGTTCTCAACTAGCAAGTACAGAGACCTTCAATCGGTATAAGCACAGTGTGGCTACCATGCACAATGACCGACCAAAGTAGGCATATGTACTGCCGTTGACCAAAGAAATCCGCTGTGTGTGGACAACGTTGAGAACTCATAATACGAATCACAAATTTTCAGGGGGGGAAATAATTGTCTGGGAACATCAGGTATCAACGAGGAAGCACAAGGACCTTCAACAAGTTGTGGCACGGTGTGGATACCATGCACGATGACCAACCAAAGTACACATATGTCACTGACCATGAGCAAATAATGTCACTAAGTGTGGTAAACTTTGACAGCTCACAACACGAGTCACAAATGGTCAGAGTGGAAGACAATGGTTTGTGAATACTGGTTATCGAGTAGCAAGTACAAATACCTTCAATATGTAGTGGCACAGCGTGGCTACCATGCACAGTGACCAACCAAAGTATGCATATGTCACTGACCATGACCAACGAATTTCACTTCATGTGGTCAGCGTTGACAACTCACAATACGAGTCACAGATAGTCAAAGGGGGNCTCATAACACGAGTCACAAATGGTCAGAGTGGAAGACAATGGTTTGTGAATACTGGTTATCGAGTAGCAAGTACAAATACCTTCAATATGTAGTGGCACAGCGTGGCTACCATGCACAGTGACCAACCAAAGTATGCATATGTCACTGACCATGACCAACGAATTTCACTTCATGTGGTCAGCGTTGACAACTCACAATACGAGTCACAGATAGTCAAAGGGTTGTAACAATGGTTTGGGAATACTAGCTATTAACAAGAAAGCACAAATACCTTTAATATGTACTGATACAGCGTGGTAACCATGTATAGTGACAAACCAAAGTAGACATATGTCACTAATCATGACCAAACGAATTTCACAGTGCGTGGTCAACATTCAAAACTCATAACACGAGTCACAAATGGTCAGAGGGGGGAAACAATGGGTTGGGAACACTAGTTGTCAACTTGAAAGTACGAAGAACTTCAACAAGTAGTGGCACGGTTTGGCTAGCGTGCAAAGTGGCGAACCAAAGGATGAATACGTCACTGACTACGACCGAAGAAATCCAGTAGGCATGGTACGTAGTGGCACGGTGTGGCTACTATGCACACCAAACAACCAGACTAGTCATATGTCACTGAACATGACCAAAGAATTTCAAGATGGATGGTGAACGTTCACCAACCATAACACGAGTCACAAACGGTCAGATGGGGAGACAATGGTCCGGGAATATCAGTTCTCAACAAGAAAGTACAACGCCCGTCAATCAGTAGTAGCACGGTGTGGCTACCATGCACAATGACCGACCAAAGTAGGCATATGTACAGCCTTTGACCAAAGAAATCCGCTGTGTGTGGTCAACGTTGACAACTCATAATACGAGTCACAAATAGTCATAGGTGGAAACAATTTTTTGGGAAAACCAGGTATCAACTAGCAAGCACAGTGACCTTCAACACGTCGTGGCACGGTGTGGATACAATGCAAGATGACCAACCAAGGTATGCATATGTCACTGACCATGACCAAAGAATGTCACCATGTGTGGTAAAATTTGACAGCTCATAAGACGAGTCACAAATGGTCAGAGTGGAAGACAATGGTTTCAAAATACTAGTTATTGACTAGCAAGTACACATACCTTCAATTTGTAGTGGCACAGTGTGGCTACAATGCACTTTGACCAACCAAAGTATGCATATGTCACTGACCATGACTAAAGAATTTCACTTCATGTCGTAAATGTTGACAACTCACAGCACGAGTCACGGATATTCAGAGGGGCTAACAACGGTTTGGGAACACTAGCTATCAACTAGAAAGCGCCTAGACATTCGATACATAGTGACACGGCGTGGTAACCATGTACAGTGACAAACCAAAGAAGGCATATGTCACAAACCATGACCAAACGGATTTTACAGTGTGTGGTCAACGTTGAAAACTCATATAACGAGTCACAAATGGTCAGTGGGGGAAACCATGGGTTGGGAACACTAGTTATGAACTAGCAAGTAGAAAGATTTTCAACAAGTAGTGGCACGGTGTGGCTAGCGTGCACAGTGACCAACCAAAGGATGCACACGTCACTGACTATGGCCGAAAAAGCCCACAATGTATGGTCTACATTGACAACTCATAACACGAGTCACAAATGGTCATAGGGACAGACAATGGTTTGGGAACCCTATGTATTGACTAGAAAGGACAAAGAACTGCAATACGTAGTGGTACGGTGTGGCTAATATGAACACCAAACAACCAAACTAGGCATGTGTCACTGACCATGACCAGAGAATTTCAATATGGGTGGTCAACGTTGACCAACCATAGCACGAGTCACAAACGGTCAGGGGAGGAAACAATGCTATGGGAATATCAGTTATCAACTAGCAATTACAACGACCTTCAGTCAGAAGTAGCACGGTGTGGCTACCATGCACAATGACCGACCAAAGTAGGCATATGTACTGCATTTGACCAAATAAATCCGATGTGTGTGGTCAACGTTGACAACTCGTAATACGAGTCACACATGGTCAGAGGGGGAAACAATGGTTTGGGAACTCCAAGTATCAAATCGCAAGCACAAGGAGCTTCAATACGCTGTGGCACGGCGTGGATACCATGCACGATGACCAACCAAAGTAGGCATATGTCACTGGCCATGACTAAATAATATCGCTAGGTGTGGTAAACCTAGACAACTCATAACACGAGTCACAAATGGTCAGGGTGGAAGAAAATGGTTTGTGAATACTAGTTATCGACTATCAAGTACAAATACCTTTGATATGTAGTGGTACAGTGTGGCTACAATGCACAGAGGCCAACCTAAGTATGCATATGTCACTAACTATTAACAATGAATTTCACTTCATGTGGTCAACATGTACAACTCACAACACGAGTCACAGATAGTCAGATGGGGGCTAACAATGGTTTGGGAACACTAGCTGTCAACAAGAAAGCACAAAGACTTTCGATACGTAATGACACGGCGTGGTAACCATGTACAGTGACAAACCAAAGAAGGCATATGTCACAAACCATGACCAAACGGATTTTACAGTGTGTGGTCAACGTTGAAAACTCATATAACGAGTCACAAATGGTCAGTGGGGGAAACCATGGGTTGGGAACACTAGTTATGAACTAGCAAGTAGAAATATTTTCAACAAGTAGTGGCACGGTGTGGCTAGCGTGCACAGTGACCAACCAAAGGATGCACACGTCACTGACTATGGCCGAAAAAGCCCACAATGTATGGTCTACATTGACAACTCATAACACGAGTCACAAATGGTCATGGGGACAGACAATGTTTTGGGAATCCTATGTATTGACTAGAAAGGACAAGTGACTTTAATACGTAGTGGCACGGTATGGCTACTATGCACACCAAACAACCAAACTAGGCATATGTCACCGACCATGATGAAAGAATTTCTATATGGGTGGTCAACGTTGACCAACCATAGCACGAGTCACAAACGGTCAGGGGAGGAAACAATGCTATGGGAATATCAGTTATCAACTAGCAAGTACAACGACCTTCAGTCAGAAGTAGCACGGTGTGGCTACCATGCACAATGACCGACCAAACTAGGCATATGTACTGCATTTGACCAAATATATCCGATGTGTGTAGTCAACGTTGACAACTCGTAATACGAGTCACACATGGTCAGAGGGGGAAACAATGGTTTGGGAACTCCAAGTATCGAATAGCAAGCACAAGGAGCTTCAATACGCTGTGGCACGGCGTGGATACCATGCACAATGACCAACCAAAGTAGGCATATGTCAATGGCCATGACTAAATAATGTCACTAGGTGTGGTAAACCTAGACAACTCATAACACGAGTCACAAATGGTCAGGGTGGAAGATAATGATTAGTGAATACTAGTTATCGACTATCAAGTACAAATACCTTTGATATGTAGTGGTACAGTGTGGCTACAATGCACAGAGGCCAACCAAAGCATGCATGTGTCACTGACCATGAACAATGAATTTCACTTCATGTGGTCAACATTTACAACTCACAACACAGGTCACAGATAGTCAGATGGGGGCTAACAATGGTATGGGAACACTAGCTCTCAACAAGGAAGCACAAAGACTTTTGATACGTAATGACACGGCGTGGTAACCATGTACAGTGACAAACCAAAGAAGGCATGTGTCACAAACCATGACCAAACGGATTTTACAGTGTGTGTTCAACGTTGAAAACTCATATAACGAGTCACAAATGGTCAGTGGGGGAAACCATGGGTTGGGAACACTAGTTATGAACTAGCAAGTAGAAAGATTTTCAACAAGTAGTGGCACGGTGTGGCTAGCGTGCACAGTGACCAACCAAAGGATGCACACGTCACTGACTATGGCCGAAGAAGTCCACTATGTATGGTCAACATTGACTACTCATAACACGAGTCACAAATGGTCATAGGGAGAGACAATGGTTTGGGAACCCTATGTATTGACTAGAAAGGACAAAGAACTTCAATATGTAGTGGCACGGTGTGGCTACTGTGCACACCAAACAACCAAACTAGGCATATGTCACCAACCATGATGAAAGAATTTCAATATGGGTGGTCAACATTCAAGAACCATAACACGAGTCACAAACGGTCAGAGGGGAAAAAAGTGGTCTGTGAATATCAGTTATCAACTAGCAAGTACAGCGACCTTCAATCAGTACAAGCACGGTGTGGCTACCATGCACAATCACCAACCAAAGTAGGCATATGTACTACCTTTGACCAAAGAAATCCGCTGTGTGTGGTCAGCGTTGACAACTCATAATAGGAGTCACAAATGGTCAGAGGGGGATACAATGGTTTGGAAACACCAGGTATCAACTAGCAAGCACAAGGACCTTCAATACGTTGTGGCACGGTGTGGATACCATGCACGATGAACAACCAAAGTAGGCATATGTCACTGATCATGACCATGTAATGTCACTAAGTGTGGTAAACTTCGACAACTCATAACGCAAGTCACAAATGGTCAGGGTGGAAGAAAATGGTTTGTGAATAATAGTTATCGACTAGCAAGTACAAATACCTTCAATATGTAATGGCACAATGTGGCTACCATGCACGGTGACCAAACAAAGTATGCATCTGTCACTGACCATGAAGAAATAATTTCACTTCATGTGGTCAACATTTACAACTCACAACACGAGTCACAGATAGTGGCACGGTGTGGCTAGCGTGCAGAGTGACCACCCAAAGGATGCACACATCACTGACTATGAGTGAATAAGTCCACTATGTATGGTCAACATTGACAACTCATAACACGAATCACAAATGGTCAGAGGGGGGAACCATGGTCTGTGAATATCTGTTCTCATCTAGCAAGTATAGCGACCTTCAATCAATATAAGCACGGTGTGTCTATCACGCACAATGACCAACCAAAGTAGGCATATGTACTGCCTTTGACCAAAGAAATCCGCTGTGTATGGACAGCGTTGACAACTCATAATACGAATCACAAATGGTCAGAGGGGGAAACAATGGTCTGGTCACATCAGGTATCAACTAGCAAGCACAATGACCTTCAAAATGTTGTGGCACGGCGTGGATACCATGCACGATGACCAACCAAAGTATGCATATGTCACTGACCATAACCAAATAATGTCACTAAGTGTGGTAAACTTTGACAGCTCATAACACGAGTCACAAATGGTCAGAGTGGAAGACAATGGGTTGTGAATACTAGTTATCGACTAGCAAGTACAAATACCTTCAATATGTAGTGGCACAGCGTGGCTACCATGCACAGTGACCAACCAAAGTATGCATATGTCACTGACCATGACCAACGAACTTCACTTCATGTGGTCAGCATTGACAACTCACAACACGAGTCACAGATAGTCAAAGGGGGGTAACAATGGTTTGGGAACACTAGCTATTAACTAGAAAGTACAAATACCTTTCATATGTAGTGACACGGCGTGGTAACCATGTACAGTGACAAACAAGAGTAGGCATATGTCACTAACCATAAAAAAACGGATTTCACACTGTGTGGTCAACGTTGAAAACTCATAACACGAGTCACAAATGGTCAGTGGGGGAAACAATGGGTTGGAAACACTAGTTATCAACTAGCAAGTAGAAAGATTTTCAGAAAGTAGTGGCACGGTGCGGCTAGCGTGCACAGTGACCAACCAAAGGATGCATATGTCACTGACTATGACCAAAGAAGTCCACTATGTGTGGTCAACATTGACAACTCATAACACGAGTCACAAATGGTCAGAGGGAGAGACAATGGTGTGGGAACCCTATATATTGACTAGAAAGGACAAAGAATTTCAATACGTAGTAGCACGGTGTGGCTACTATGCACACCAAACAACCAAAGTA
The DNA here is from genome assembly GCA_023375785.1 of Penium margaritaceum. Lineage (NCBI taxonomy): Eukaryota > Viridiplantae > Streptophyta > Zygnematophyceae > Desmidiales > Peniaceae > Penium > Penium margaritaceum. The sequence goes on along the minus strand of SZWC01000006.1, from coordinate 241,019 downwards.
GGCATGTATCACTGACCATGACCAAATAATTTCAATATGGGTGGTCAATATTCACCAACCATAACACGAGTCACAAACGGTCAGAGGGGGAAACAATGGTCTGGGAATATGTGTTCTCAACTAGGAAGTATAGCAACCTTCAATTAGTATAAGCATGGTATAGCTACCATGCACAATCACCGACCAAAGTAGGCATATGTACTGCCTTTGACCAAAGAAGTCTGCTGTGTGTGGACAGCATTGACAACTCATAATACGAATCACAAATGGTTAGAGTTGGAAACACTGGTCTGGGAACATCAGGTATCAACTAGCAAGCACAAGGACCTTCAAATCGTTGTGGCACGGTGTGGATACCATGCACAATGACCAACCAAAGTAGGCATATGTCACTGACCATGACCAAAAAATGTCACTAAGTGTGGTAAACTTTGACACCTCATAACACGAGTCACAAATGGTCAGAGTGGAAGACAATGGTTTGTGAATACTAGTTATCGACTAGCAAGTACAAATATCTTCAATATGTAGTGGCACAGCGTGGCTACCATGCACAGTGACCAACCAAAGGATGCATATGTCACTGACCATGACCAACAAACTTCACTTCATGTGGTCAGCATTGACAACTCACAACACGAGTCACATATAGTCAAAGGGGGGTAACAATGGTTTGGGAACACTAGCTATTAACTAGAAAGTACAAGTACCGTTAATATGTAGTGACACGGCGTGGTAACAATGTACGGTGACAAACAGGAGTAGGCATGTGTCACTAACCATGAAGAAACGGATTTCACAGTGTGTGGTCAACGTTGAAAACTCATAACACGAGTCACAAATGGTGAGTGGGGGAAACAATGGTTTGGGAACACTAGTTATCAACTAGCAAGTAGAAATATTTTCGGCAATTAGTGGCACGGTGTGGCTAGCGTGCACAGTGACCAACCAAAGGATGCATATGTCACTGACTATGACCAAAGAAGTCCACTATGTTTGGTCAACATTGACAACTCATAACACGAGTCACGAATGGTCAAAGGGAGAGACCATGGTTTGAATACCCTATGTATCGACTAGAGAGGACAAATAACTTCAATACGTATTGGCACGGTGTGGCTACTATGCACACCAAACAACCAAAGTAGGCATATGTCACTGACCATGACCAAAGAATTTCAATATGGGTGGTCAACATTCACCAACCAGAACACGAGTCACAAACGAACTGAGGGGGAAACTATGGTCTACGAATATCAGTTCTCAACTAGCAAGTACAGAGACCTTCAATTGGTATAAGCACGGTGTGGCTACCATGCACAATGACCGACCAAAGTAGGCATATGTACTGCCTTTGACCAAAGGAATCCGCTGTGTGTGGACAACGTTGAGAACTCATAATACGAGTCACAAATTGTCAGAGGGGGAAACAATGGTCTGGGAACATCAGGTATCAACTAGGAAGCACAGGGACCTTCAAAACGTTGTGGCACGGTGTGGATACCATGCACGATGACCAACCAAAGTAGGCATATGTCACTAACCATGACCAAATAATGTCACTAAGTGTGGTAAACTTTGACAGCTCATAACACGAGTCACAAATGGTCAGAGTGGAAGACAATGGTTCGTGAATACTGGGTATCGAGTAGCAAGTACAAATACCTTCAATATGTAGTGGCACAGCGTGGCTACCATGCACTGTGACCAACCAAAGTATGCATATGTCACTGACCATAACCAACAAATTCCACTTCAAGTGGTCAGTGTTGACAACTCACAACACGAGTTTGGAAACACTAGCTATTAACTAGAAAGCACAAATACCTTTAATATGTACTGACACAGCGTGGTAACCATGTATAGTGACAAACCAAAGTAGGCATATGTCTATAACCATGACCAAACGAATTTCACAGTGTGTGGTCAATATTGAAAACTCATAACACGAGTCACAAATGGTCAGAGGGGGAAACAATGGATTGGGAACACTAGTTGTCAACTAGAAAGTACAAAGAACTTCAACAAGTAGTGGAACGGTTTGGCTAGCGTGCATAGTGGCCAACCAAAGGATGAATACGTCACTGATTACGACCGAAGAAATCCAGTATGCGTGGTCAACATTCACAGCTCATAACACGTGTCACAAATGGTCAGACGGAGATACAATGGCTTGGGAACCCTATGCATTGACTAGAAAGGAAAAATAACTTCAATACGTAGTGGCACGGTGTGGCTACTATGTACACCAAACAACCAGACTAGGCATATGTCACTGACCATGACCAAAGAATTTCAAGATGGATGGTCAACGTTCACCAACCATAACACGAGTCACAAACGGTCAAAGGAGGTGACAATGGTCCGGGAATATCAGGTCTTAACAAGCAAGTACAACGCCCGTCTATCAGTAGTAGCACAGTGTGGCTACCATGCACAATGACCGACCAAAGTAGGCATATGTACAGCCTTTGACCAAAGAAATCCGCTGTGTGTGGTCAACGTTGACAACTCATAATACGAGTCACAAATAGTCAGAGGTGGAAACAATTGTCTGGGAACACCAGGTATCAACTAGCAAGCACAGTGACCTTCAACACGTCGTGGCACGGTGTGGATACAATGCACAATGACCAACCAAGGTATGCTTATGTCACCGACCATGACCAAAGAATGTCACCATGTGTGGTATACTTTGACATCTCATAACACGAGTCACAAATGGTCACAGTGGAAGATAATGGTTTCTAAATACTAGTTATTGACTAGCAAGTACAAATTCCTTCAATATGTAGTGGCACAGTGTACCTACAATGCACATTGACCAACCAAAGTATGCATATGTCACTGACCATGACCAAAGAATTTCACTTCATGTCGTCAATGTTGACAACTCACAGCACGAGTCACAGATATTCAGAGGGGCTAACAACGGTTTGGGAACACTAGCTATCAACTAGAAAGCACAAAGACATTCGATGCGTAGTGACACGGTATGGTAACCATGTAAAGGGACAAATCAAAGTAGGCATATGTCACTAACCATGACGAAACGGATTTCACAGTGTGTGGTCAACATTGAAAACTCAAAACCCGAGTCAAAAATGGTCAGTGGGGGAAGCCATGGGTTGGTAACACTAGTTATCAACTAGCAAGTAGAAAGATTTACAACAAGTAGTGGCACGGTGTGGCTACCGTGCACAGTGACCAACCAAAGGATGCATACGTCACTGACTATGACCGAAGAAGTCCACTATGTGTGGTCAACATTGACAACTCATAACACGAGTCCCAAATGGTCAGAGGGAGGGACAATGGTTTGAAAACCATATGTATCAACTAGAAAGGACAAAGAACTTCAATACGTAGTGGCACGGTATGGCTACTATGCACACCAAACAACCAAACTAGGCATATGTCACTGACCATGACCAAACAATTTCAATATGGGTGGTCAACGTTCACCAACCAGAACACGATTCACAAATGGTCAGTGGGGGAAACAATGGTCCGGGATTATCAGTTTTCAACTAGCAAGTATAACGACATTCAATCAGTAATAGCACGGTGTGGCTACCATGCACAACGACCCACCAAAGTAGGCATATGTACTGCCTTTGACCGAAGAAATCCGCTGTGTGTGGTAAACTTTGACAACTCATAATACAAGTCACAAATGGCCACAGGGGGAAAAAATGGTTTGGAAACACCAGGTATCAACTAGCAAGCATAAGGACCTTCAATAAGTTCTAGCACGGTGTGGATACGATGCATGATGACCAACCAAAGTAGGCATATGTCACTGAACATGAGCAAATAATGTCACTAAGTGTGGTAAAATGTTACAACTCATAACAAGAGTCACAAATGGTCAGAGTGGAAGACAATGGTTTTTGAATACTAGTTATCGAGTAGCAAGTACAAATACCTTCAATATGTAGTGGCACAGTGTGGCTACTGTGCACAGTGACCAACCAAAGTACGTCACTGACCATAACCAACGAATTTTACTTCATGTGGTCAACGTTGACAACTCGCAACACGAGTCACAGATAGTCTGAGGGGGGTAACAATGGTTTGGGAACACTAGCTATGAACTGGAAAGCACAAAGACCTTTAATTCGTAGGTTCAAAGCGTTGTAACCATGTACAGTGACATCCCAAAGTAGGCATATGTGACTAACCATGAAGAAACGAATTTCACATTGTGTGGTCAATGTTGAAAACCCATAACACAATTCAAAAATGGTCAGAGGGGGAAACAATTGGTTGGGAACACTAGTTATCAGCTAGCAAGTACGAAGACCTTCAACAAGTAGTGGCACGGTGTGGCTAGCGTGCACAGTGACCAACCAAATGATGCATACGTCACTGACTATGACCGAAGAAGTCCACTATGTGTGTTCAGCCTTGACAACTCATAACACGATGTGATGGTCAGAGGGAGAGACAATGGTTTGGGAATCCTGTGCATGGGCTAGAAAGTACAAGTAACTTCAATACGCAGTGGCACGGTGTGGCTACTATGCACACCAAACAACCAAACTAAGCATATGTCACAGACCATGACCAAATAATTTCAATATGGGTGGTTAACGTTCACCAACCATAACACGATTCACAAGTGGTTAGAGGGGCAAACAATGGTCCCGGAATATCAATTCTTAACAAGCAATTATAACAACATTCAATCAGCAATAGCACTGTGTGGCTACCATGCACAATGACCGACCAAAATAGGCATATGTACTGCCTTTGACCGAAGAAATCCGCTGTGTGTGGTAAACGTTGACAACTCATAATACGAGGCAAGAATAGTCAGAGGGGGAAACAATGGTTTGGGAACACCAGGTATCAACTAGCAAGCACAAGGACCTTCAATAAGGTCTAGCACAGTGTGTATACCATGCACGATGACCAACCAAAGTAGGCATATGTCACAGACCATGAGCAAATAATGTCCCTAATTGTGGTAAAAATTGACAACTCATAACACGAGTCACAATTGGTCAGAGTGGAATGCAATGGTTTTTGAATACTAGTTATCGACTAGAAAGTACAAATACCTACAATATGTAGTGGCACAGTGTGGCTGCCATGCACAGTGACCAACCAAAGTATGCATATGTCACTGACCATGACCAACGAATTTCAGTTCATGTGGTCAACATTGACAACTCGCAACACGAGTCACAAATAGGCTGTGGGGGATAACAATGGTTTGGGAATACTAGCTATGAACTAGAAAGCACAAAGACCTTTAATACGTAGTGCCACCGCGTGGTAACCATGTACAGTGACAACCCAAAGTAGGCATATGTTACTAACCAAGACGAAACGAATTTCACATTGTGTGGTCAATGTTGAAAACTCATAACACAAGTCATAAATGGTCAGAGGGGGAAACAATGGGTTGGTAAAACAAGTTATCAACTAGAAAGTACGAAGACCTTGAACAAGTAGTGGCACGGTGTGGCTAGCGTGCACAATAACCAACCAAAGGATGCATACGTCACTGACTATGACCGAAGAAGTCCACTATGTGTGGTTAACCTTGACAACTCATCACACGAGTTACAAATGGTCAGAGGGAGAGACAATTGTTTGGGAACCATATGCATGGACTAGAAAGGACAAATAACTTCAACACATAGTGGCACGGTGTGGCTGATGTGCACACCAAAGAACCTGAGTAGGCATATGTCACTGACCATGACCGAAGAATTTCAATATGGGTGGTCAACGTTCACCAGCCATAACACGAGTCACAAACGGTCAGAAGGGGGGAACAATGGTCTGGGAACATCAGTTCTCAACTCACAAGTACAGCAATCTTCAATGAGTAGTAGCACGGTGTGGCTACCATGCACAATGACCGACCAAAGTACGCATATGTACTGCCTTTGACCAAAGAAAGACGCTGTGTGTGGTCAACATTGACAACTCATAATACGAGTCACAAATGGTATGAGGGGGAAACAATGGTTTGGGAACACGAGGTATCAAGTAGCAAGCACAAGGACCTTCAATAAGTTCTGGCACGGTGTGGATACCATGCACGATGACCAACCAAAGTAGGCATATGACACTGACCATGACCAAATAATGTAACTGAGTGTGGTAAACTTTGACAACTCATAGCACGAGTCACGAATGGTCAGAGTGGAAGACAAAGGTCTGTGAATACTAGTTATTGAGTAGCAAGTACAAATTACTTCAATATGTAGTGGCATAGTGTCGCTACCATGCACAGTAACCAACCAAAGTATGCATATGTCACTGACCATGACCAACGAATTTCACTTCATGTGGTCAACATTGACAACTCACAACACGAGTCATAGACAGTCTGAGGGGGGTAAAAATGGTTTAGGAACACTGGCTATCAACTAGAAAGCACAAATACCTTTAATACGTAGTGCCACAACGTGGTAACCATGTACAGTGACAACCCAAAGTAGGCATATGTCACTAACCATAACGAAACGAATTTCACATTGTGTGGTCAATGTTGAAGACTCATAACACAAGTCACAAATGGTGAGAGGGGGAAACAATGGGTTGGGAATACCAGTTATCAACTAGCAAGTACGAAGACCTTCAACAAGTAGTGGCACGGTGTGGCTAGCGTGCACAGTGACCAACCAAAGGATGCATACGTCACTGACTATGACCGAAGAAGTCCACTATGTNGTCAATGTTGAAGACTCATAACACAAGTCACAAATGGTGAGAGGGGGAAACAATGGGTTGGGAATACCAGTTATCAACTAGCAAGTACGAAGACCTTCAACAAGTAGTGGCACGGTGTGGCTAGCGTGCACAGTGACCAACCAAAGGATGCATACGTCACTGTCTATGACCGAAGAAGTCCACTATGTGTGGTCAACCTTTACAACTCAGAACACGAGTCACAAATGGTCAGAGGGAGAGAGAATGGTTTGGGAACCCTATGCATGGACTAGAAAGGACACATAACTTCAATACGTAGTGGCACGGTGTGGCTACTATGCACACCAAACAACCAAACTAGGCATATGTCATTGACCATGACCAAACAATTTCAATATGGGTGGTCAATGGTCACTATTCATAACACGATTCACAAATGGTCAGAAGGGGAAACAATGGTCCGGGAATATCAGTTCTCAACTATCAAGCATAACGACATTCAATCAATAATAGCACGGTGCGGCTACCATGCACAATGACCGACCAAACTAGGCATATGTACTGCCTTTGACCGAGAAATCCGCTGTGTGTGATAAACGTTGACAACTCATAATACGAGTCACAAATGGACAGAGGTGGAAACAATGGTTTGGGAACACTAAATATCAACTAGCAAGGACAAGGACCTTCAATACCTTCTGGCACGATGTGGAAACCATGCACGACGACCAACCAAAGTAGGCATATGTCACTGACAATGAGCAAATAATGTCACTGTGGTAAATTTTGACAACTCATAACACGAGTCACAAATGGTCAGAGTGAAAGACAATGGTTTTTGAATACTATTTATCAACTAGCAAGTACAAATACCTTCAATATGTAGTGTCACAGTGTGGCTACCATGTACAGTGACCAACCAAAGTATGCATATGTCACTGACCATGACCAACGAATTTCACTTCATGTGGTCAACGTTGACAACTCGCAACACGAGTCCCAGATAGTCTGAGGGGGGTAACAATGGTTCAGGAACACTATCTATGAACTAGAAAGCACAAAGACCTTTAATATATAGTGCCACGGCGTGGTAACCATGTACATTGACAACCCAAAGTAGGCATATGTCACCAAACATGAGGAAACGAATTTCACATTGTGTGGTCAATGTTGAAAACTCATAACACGAGTCACAAATGGTCAGAGGGGGAAACAATGGGTTGGGAACACTAGTTATCAACTAGCAAGTACAAAGACCTTCAACAGGTAGTGGCACGGTGTGGCTAGCGTGCACAGTGACCTACTAAAGGATGCATACGTCACTGACTATGACCGAAGAAGTCCACTATATGTGGTCAACCTTGACAACTCATAACACGAGTCACAAATGGTCAGAGGAAGAGACAATGGTTTGGGAACCCAATGTATGGACTAGAAAGGACAGAAAACTTTAATACATAGTGGCAAGGTGTGGCTTATATGCACACCAAACAACCAGACTAGGCATATGTCACTGACCATGACCGAAGAATTTCAATATGGGTGGTCAACTTTCACCAACCATAACACGAGTCACAAACGGTCAGAGGGGGGAACAATGGTCTGGGAACATCAGTTCTCAACTCACAAGTACAGCGATCTTCAATGAGTAGTAGCACGGTGTGGCTACCATGCACAATGACCGACCAAAGTACGTGTATGTATTGCCTTTGACCAAAGAAACCCTCTGTGTGTGGTCAACATTGACAACTCATAAAACGAGTCACAAATGGTCTGGGGGGGAAACAATGGTTTGGGAACACCAGGTATCAAGTAGCAAGCACAAGGACCTTCAAGAAGTTCTGGCACGGTGTGGATACCATGCACGATGACCAACCAAAGTAGGCATATGTCACTGACCATGACCAAATAATGTCACTGAGTGTGGTAAACTTTGACAACTCATAACACGAGTCACAAATGGTCAGAGTGGAAGACAATGGTTTGTGAATACTAGTCATCACGTAGCAAGTACAAATACCTTCAATATGTAGTGGCACAGTGTGGCTTCCATGCACAGTGACCAACCAAAGTATGCATATGTCACTGACCATGACCAACGAATTTCACTTCATGTGGTCAACGTTGACAATTCACAACACGAGTCACAGAGAGTCTGAGGGGGGTAACAATGGTTTGGGAATACTATCTATCAACTAGAAAGCACAAAGACCTTCAACACGTAGTACCACGGCATGGTAACCATGTACAGTGACAACCCAAAGTAGGCATATGTCACTAACCATGACCAAACGAATTTCACAGTGTATGGTCAACGTTGAAAACTCATAAGACGAGTCACAAATGGTCTGAGGGGGAAACAATGGGTTGGGAACACTAGTTATCAACTAGCAAGTACAAAGACTTTCAACAAGTAGTTGCACTGTGTGGCTAGCGTGCACAGTGACCAACCAAAGGATGCATACGTCACTGACTATGACCGAAGAAGTCCACTATGTGTGGTCAACCTTGATAATTCATAAACCGAGTCACAAATGGTCAGAGGGAGAGACAATGGTCTGGGAACCCTATGTATGGAATAGAAACGACAAATAATTTTAATGCGTAGTGGCACGTTGTGGCTACTATGCACACCAAACAACCAAACTAGGCATATGTTACTGACCATGACCAAACAGTTTCAATATGGGTGGTCAACGTTCACCAACCATAACACGATTCACAAATGGTCAGAGGGGGAAACAATGGTCCGGGAATACCAGTTCTCAATTAGCAAGTATAACAAAATTCAATCACTAATAGCACGGTGTGGCTACCATGCACAACGACCGACCAAAGTAGGCATATGTACTGCCTTTGACCGAAGAAATCCGCTGTGTGTGGTAAATGTTGACAGCTCATAATACGAGTCACAAATGGTCAGAGGGGGAAACAATGGTTTGGAAACACCAGGTATCAACTAGAAAGCACAAGGAAGTTCAATAAGTTCTGGCAGGGTGTGGATACCATGCACGATGACCAACCAAAGTAAGCATATGTCACTGACCATTAGCAAATAATGTCACTAAGTGTGGTAAAATTTGACAACTCATAACATGAGTCACAATTGGTCAGAGTGGAAGACAATGGTTTTTGAATACTAGTTATCAAGTATCAAGTACAAATACCTTCAACATGTAGTGGCACAGTGTGGCTACCGTGCATAGTGACCAACCAAAGTACGCATATGTCACTGACCATGACCAACGAATTTCACGTCATGTGGTCAACGTTGACAACTCGCAACACGAGTCACAGATAGTCTGAGGGGGGTAACAATGGTTTGTGAACACTAGCTATGAACTAGAAAGAACAAAGACCTTTAATACGTAGTGCCACAGTGTGTTAACCATGTACAGTGACAACCCAAAGTAGGCATGTGTCGCTAACCAGGACGAAACGAATTTCACATTGTGTGGTCAATGTTGAAAACTCATAACACGAGTCACAAATGGTCAGAGGGGGAAACAATGGGTTGGGAACACTAGTTATCAACTAGCAAGTAAAAAGACCTTCAACAAGTAGTAGCACGGTGTGGCTAGCGTGCAAAGTGACCAACCAAAGGATGCATATGTCACTGACTGTGACGGAAGAATTCCACTATGTGTGGTCAACCTTGACAACTCATAACACGATTCACAAATGGTCAGAGGGAGAGACAATGGTTTGGAAACCCTGTACATGGACTAGAAAGGACAAATAACTTCAATACGTAGTGGCACAGTGTGGCTACCATGCACACCAAACAACCAAACTAGGCATATGTCACTGACCATGACCAAAAAATTTCAACATGGGTGGTCAAAGTTCACCAACCATAACACGAGTCACAAACGGTCGGAGGGGGAGACAATGGTCCGGGAATATCAGTTCTCAACTAGCAAGTATAACGACATTCAATCAGTAGTAGCACGGTGTGGCTACCGTGCTCAATGACCGACCAAAGTAGGAATATGTATTGCCTTTGACAAAATAAATCCGCTGTGTGTGGTCAACGTTGACAACTCATAATACGAGTCACAAATGGTCAGATGGGGAAACAATGGTTTGGGAACACCAGGTATCAACTAGAAAGCACAGTGACCTTCAATGAGTTGTGACACATTGTTGATACTATGCACGATGACCAACCAAAGTATGCATATGTCACTGACCATGACCAAAGAATGTCACCATGTGTGGCAAATGTTGACAACTCATGACACGGGTCACAAATGGTCATAGTGGAAGACAATGGTTTCTGGATACTACTTATCGACTAGCAAGTGCTTATACCTTCAATATGTAGTGGCACAGTGTGGCTACAATGCACAGTGACCAACCAAAGTATGCATATGTCACCGACCATGACCAAAGAATTGCACTTCATGTGGTCAACGTTGACAGCTCACAGCACAAGTCACAGATAGTCAGAGGGGGTAAAAATGGTTTGGGAAGACTAGATTTATGAAACAGACCTTGACCAAAGAATGTCACTATGTGTGGTAAACTTTGAGAACTCATAACACGAGTCACAAATGGTCAGAGTGGAAGACAATGGTTTTTGAATACTAGATCACGACTAGCAAGTACAAATACCTTCAATATGTAGTGGCACAGTGTGGATACCATGCACAGTGACCAACCAAAGCATGCATATGTCACTGACCATGACCAAAGAATTTCACTTCATGTGGTTAACGTTGACAACTCGCAACACAAGTCACAGATAGTCTGAGGGGGGTAACAATGGTTTTGGAACACTAGCTATCAACTAGAAAGCACAAAGACCTTTAATACGTAGTGCCACGGCATGGTAACCATGTACAGTGACAAACCAAAGTAGGCATATGTCACTAACCATGACAAAACGAATTTCACATTGTGTGGTCAATGTTGAAACCTCAGAACACGAGTCACAAATGGTGAGAGGGGGAAACAATGGCTTGCGAACACTACATATCTTCCAGTAAGTATAACTAGCTTTCGTATGTATTGGCACGGTGTTGCTACCATGCACAATGACCTACCCAAGTAGGAATACATCACTGCTCATGACCAAAGAAATTTACTGTGTGTGGTCAACGTTCACAACTCATAATACAAGTCAAATATGGACAGAGGGAGAAACAATGGTTTGGGAATACTCGGTATCGACTAGCAAGTATGAAGACCTTTGATAAGTGGTGGCAATGTGTGGCCACCATGCACAATGACCAACCAAAGTATGCTTGTGTCACTGAACATTATAAAACGAATTTCACTGTGTGTATTCAGCTTTCTTTTTTACGGCTGGCCGATCGGAGCAATGGTTGAGAAGTTGTTCAAGTTCAAAGTTGCAATCTTTGAAATTCCGTCCGTGTCAATTCTTTATGATTAAACTAACTTTGTTATTATTCATAATGCTGAAAACCACCCTCTAATCTTACACCCCCTTATTTTATGTCCTCTACCCATAGGAATTCATATGACATCATTTGGACATCATATGAACACCATGTGAGTTGGCTTAGTGCTTATAGAATTAGATTATGGAGCAGTAGGTCCTG
>SZWC01000006.1:218032-228544 GCA_023375785.1 Penium margaritaceum | reverse complement strand
GGGGGGGGGGGGGGGGCGAGTGGTGATACCTCTACTCTACCTTTGAGCCTAAGCCGTGGGGGGGGTAGGGGGGTGTCATAATGCGGTCGTTATTCTGTCCTCCAGGTCGTCCACGGAATATCCCTCTAGGGAGGTGGGAGGGAGTATTCCATTGAAGGCACCTACGCGCAACAAATCAACAAAAACCGACCTGGTGTCAAAGGGAGAAACCCTTTGCTATTTATTGACTAGCAAGTGCAAAGACCTTCAACAAGAAGTGGCACGGTGTGGCTACCATGCACAATGACCAACCAGATTAGGCATGTACGACTTACCATGACCAAACAATTTTACTATGTGTGGTCAACTTTGACAAACCATAATATGGGTCACGAATTGTCAGAGGGGGAAACAATGGTTTAGGAATACTAGATACCAACTAGCAAGTACAATGACCTTCAATCAAAAGTAGCATGGTGTGGCTACCATGCACAATGACCGACCAAGGTAGGCATATGTACTGCCTTTGACCGATGAAATCCGCTGTGCGTGGTAAACGTTGACAACTCATAATACGAGTCATAAATGGTCAGAGGGGGACACAATGGTTTGGGAACACCAACTATCAACTAGCAAGCACAAGGACCTTCAATACGTTCTGGCACGGTGTGGATACCATGCACGATGACCAACCAAAGTAGGCATATGTCACTGACCATGAGCAAATAATGTCACTACATGTGGTAAACTTTGACAACTCATAACATGAGTCACAAATGGTCTGTGTGGAAGACAATGGTTTTTTAATACTAGTTATCGAGTAGGAAGTACAAATACCTTCAATACGTACTGGCACAGTGTGGCTACCATGCACAGTGACCAACCAAAGTATGCATATGTCACTGACCATGACCAACGAATTTCACTTCATGTGGTCAACGTTGACCACTCGCAACACGAGTCACAGATAGTGTGAGGGGGGCAAAATGGTTTGGGAACACGAGCTATCAAGTAGAAAGCACAAAGACCTTTAATACGTAGTGCCACGTGTCAGAAAAATATGACTCCGACAAGGTACATCTCACCCCTCGGATACTCCGAGTACTCAATAATGGTTCAACTCCGGTTAGAACCACCTCGGTCATCGCTCACTAGCCGTTAACAGTCCTCAACCGACCAACGGCCTTCTTACCGAGACATCCCCTAATAAGCGGAATCACCGCAAGCTTGTCCGGCTAGTGCAGAAGAAGTCGTTGTCTATGTTCCTTGTCCTATCTGTTATGTAGTACATATGGAGGATGTTCATACCCTCCACAATTAACCAGAACAGTTCTGCTCATCCTGTTCTGCGGCTTCGCCGCCGTGTCTTCGCTCTGCCTCATCCTCGCATTTCTTGTCTTCGCCAGTCCCTCACATCCCTTCGCTCCGTCACTCTCGCTTCTTCGCTCAGCTCTTTCACTCCGCCAACTATCTACCATCTCATCAGCTTTCTCTCACATCAACTTGCCCACCTCGACTACCTCGCGTCTCGGCCTCTATCAGCTCCCGTGGCTAACTCCTCGAACCGCTCTTGCCTGCGTCACTCTGGTGACATACTCTTCCATGTCCTGTTGCTTCTGCCTGCTTTTGCTATTGCTGTTCCCGCACCTACATTCTTCTGACATGGTAACAGAGCTTCAGGCAACATCTCCTGGAGTCCCGCAACCGCGTCATCGCTCTGCCGTCACTCTTCCTTCACTGCTTCGACTCGCGTTCTCCTACCGTCACTACCGCCGTTCCGCGCCTCGCCGCTTCGCCAGCAGCTGACAACAGCAGCCCTGCCTGACGAGTTCTCCACGCTGAAGAAACGCCCCGTCGTCAGAAGAAGGCCCTGCGCCCATTTCCGCGCCCGTGGCTAACAATTGATGACGTGTCGCCCACATCAGCCGCAAGTAACTCTCGAGCCGCTGCCTCCCGTCAACTACCAAGAAGCTTCTTGCAGTCTGCCATCAGCTGCTCCTCATCGCACCCGCCTCCGCCAGCATCTCCTTCCCTTTCATCTTATCTCATCAGCTTCATCTGCTCCTTCCTCGCTGTCATCCTCTGTCCGCATGCGCCTATCATCTCAAGCCGCCTTCACGCATCGCCTCCTCGTCTCGTCAGCAGTTGTAGCCAAAACTGTCGCTACCAGGATATCGGACACCACCAATCTTCCTGCTCCCATTTTCGAGCCAACTGGGGAACAAGCCGTCACTCTCCTGGCATCAGCGGTCTAGTACCTCTGCCCGCTGTCTGACTCCCTTTGTCGCATCCATCTTTTTCCAGCTGACAGGATATCGGACACCACCAGTCTTCCTGCACCCATTTACGAGCCAACTGGGGAACAAGCCGTCACTCTCCTGAACGCTGAAAGAAGTAGTTATGTCACTCTGTCTTACTACCACATCACCTCCCATCTCGGCTCTCTCTGCCCGCGTCGCTCTCTGTCTCTTGTCTCCTTCATCATCATCAGTCTTCAGCGATCATCCTCACTCGCCTCCGTCATCCCTCCTCCTCCTCCTCGCTCCAGTCTCCTCTGCTTCATCAGCTGCCCGCTCCTGCCTCATCTTCGCCTCTCCATCAGCTGCCTGCTCTTGCCTCATCTTCGCCTCTCCATCATCTGCATCCTCCGCGCCACCTTCGCATTAATCATCATTGTCAGCAACATCCGCACCGCCTTCCCATCCATCATCCACATCAGCATCACTTTTTCGCGCACGTGGTTCCGCCCCTGCGCCCACTCATGAGTCAATCGCTTCCTCCGTCTCCACAATCACTTCCAGCTCGGCACAAGGATCCGCCCGGTCGCATCGCCTTTTCGTGACGACCTGCGCCCACGCCAAAAACTTCTGTCAGCGCACGAGGTTCCGCCCCTGCGCCCACTCATCAATTCATCGCTTCCTTTGTTTTCGCAGTTGCTTCCAGATCGGCACAAGGATCCGCCCGGTCACATCGCCTTTTTCCGCGACGACCTGCGCCCACGCTGAGAACTTCCTTCAGTGCACGTGGCTCGCCCCTGCGCCCACTCCATCATTCATTCATCAGTCCTCCGCCGTCATCCGCTTCCACTCTGCTCGGCACAAGGTTCCACCCTGTCGCATCGCCCATTCTGCGACGACCTGCACCCACCCCAAAAACGTCAATCGCGCACGAGGTTTTGCCCCTGCGCCCACTCCATCATCCATCGTCCCTCCGTCATCATCCGCTCTCACTCTACTGAGCACAAAGTTCCGCCCGGTCGGATCGCCTCCTTCCGTGACGACCTGTGCCCACGCCGAATTTTCTCTCAGCACGCGGCTCGCCCCTGTCCCCACTCTACCATCATCAGTTTCTACTTCAACACATCATCATCAAGCATCTGTGATCAGCACAAAAAGCTCCACGAGCTAGCTGCCCACTTCCGCAGCAACCTGCACCCACAGCTGTAGCAAATCTCTCGCAGTGCGCTGGTGCATCTCACTTCCCTAATTCCGCAGCGCACGAGGTTTTGTCCCTGCGCCCACTCCATCATCAACTGTCCCGGACCATCCTCATCACTTCAACTCGGCACAAGGATTCACCCAGGCACATTCCTCAATCAGCAACAACCTGCTACAACACTCACGCCAAGAACTCAAGCCGGGCCAAATTCATACAGCAGTACAAAGATGTTATCTCCTTCTCCCTACTCAACAAATCGCCACGTCAACATGGCTGTCTGTGCCCTCGATTGGACACACATCCCGAAACTCAATCAGTTTGGAAAAAACATCCACGACTGGTATGGCGGCATACGTACCCACACAAAACAGTCATTTCTTCATGGGTATCAACTCTCCCTCTTTTTGGAAGGAGCCTACGACAACCCTGGGAGTCCTCCAAGGGCCTACACAGCGACCCTTCGAGACATCAAGGAATGCCTTCGCCATACCACTCATCCTGTCTACCACAGAATCATCAACGAAGTATCCCCAGTGGCAGCGATGTGGCACACTCTGGTTGCATCAGCGTGGAATCCAAATCTCTGCAACGAGATCATCAGATCCCTCCATCAAGTGGAAACACCCCCAATGAGACAACGTCACCAGGACCTCATTACCCTCTAAAAGGCAATTAGGACTCTCCACCTTGTCAGAATCAAGGGGGCTGTCAGAAAAATATGACTCCGACAAGGTACATCTCACCCCTCGGATACTCCGAGTACTCAATAATGGTTCAACTCCGGTTAGAACCACCTCGGTCATCGCTCACTAGCCGTTAACGGTCCTCAACCGACCAACGGCCTTCTTACCGAGACATCCCCTAATAAGCGGAATCACCGCAAGCACGTCCGGCTAGTGCAGAAGAAGCCGTTGTCTATGTTCCTTGTCCTATCTGTTCTGTAGTACATATGGAGGATGTTCATACCCTCCACAATTAACCAGAACAGTTCTNAAAATATGACTCCGACAAGGTACATCTCACCCCTCGGATACTCCGAGTACTCAATAATGGTTCAACTCCGGTTAGAACCACCTCGGTCATCGCTCACTAGCCGTTAACGGTCCTCAACCGACCAACGGCCTTCTTACCGAGACATCCCCTAATAAGCGGAATCACCGCAAGCACGTCCGGCTAGTGCAGAAGAAGCCGTTGTCTATGTTCCTTGTCCTATCTGTTCTGAAATACATATGGAGGATGTTCATACCCTCCACAATTAACCAGAACAGTTCTGCTCATCCTGTTCCCCTTTGGTTCCGCGGCTTTGCCGCCGTGTCTTCGCTCTGCCTCATCCTCGCATTTCTTGTCTTTGCCAGCCCCTCACGTCCCTTCGCTCCGTCACTCTCGCTTCTTCGCTCAGCTCTTTCACTCCGCCAACTGTCTACCATCTCATCAGCTTTCTCTCACATCAACTTTCCCACCTCGACTACCTCGCGTCTCGGCCTCTACCAGCTCCCGCGGCTAGCTCCACGAACCGCTCTTGCCTGCGTCACTCTTGTGAAGTACTCTTCCATGTCCTGATGCTTCTGCCTGCTTCTGCTGCTGTTGTTCCCACACCTACACTCTTCTTACACCACGGCGTGGTAACCATGTATAGTGACAACCCAAAGTAGGCATACGTCACTAACCATGACGAAACGAATTTCACATTGTGTGGTCAATGTTGAAGACTCATAACACGAGTCACAAATCGTCAGAGGGGGAAACAATGGGTTGGGAACACTAGTTATCAACTAGCAAGTACCAAGACCTTCAACAAGTAGTGGCACGGTGTGGCTAGCGTGCACAAAGACCAACCAAATGATGCATACGTCATTGACTACGACCGAAGAAGTCCACTATCTGTGGTCAACCTTGACAACTCATAACACGAGTCAAAAATGGTCAGAGGGAGAGACAATGGTTTGGGAACCCTATGCATGGACTAGAAAGGACAAAAAACTTCAATACGTAGTGGCACGGTTAAGCTACTATGCACACCAAACAAATAAGCTAGGCATATGTCACTGACCATGACCATACAATTTCAATATGGGTGGTCAACGTTCACCAACCATAACATGATTCACAAATGGTCAGAGGGGGAAACAATGGTCCGGGAATATCAGTTCTCAACTAGCATGTATAAGGTTATTCAATCAGTAATAGCACGGTGTGGCTACCATGCAAAATGATCGACCAAAGTAGGCATATGTACTGCCTTTGACCGAAGAAATCCGCTGTGTTTGGTAAACGTTGACAACTCAAAATACAAGTCACAAATGGTCAGATGGGGAAACAATGGTTTGGGAACACCAGGTATAAACTAGCAAGCACAAGGAACTTCAATACATTCTGGCATGGTGTGGATACCATGCACGATGACCAACCAAAGTAGGCATATGTCACTCACTATGAGAAAATAATGTCACTAAGTGTGCTAAATTTCGACAACTCATAACACGAGTCACAAATGGTCAGAGTGGACGACAATGGGTTTTTAATACTGTTTATCGAGTAGCAAGTACAAATACCTTCAATATGTAGTGGCACAGTGTGGCAACCATGCACAGTGACCAACCAAAGTAGGCATATGTCACTGACCATGACCAACGAATTTCACTTCATGTGGTCAACGTTGACAACTCACAACACGAGTCACAGATAGTCTGAGGGGGGTAACAATGGTTTGGGAACACTAGCTATGAACTAGAAAGCACAAAGACCTTTAATACGTAGTGCCACAGCATGGTAACCATGTACAGTGACAACCCAAAGTAGGCATATGTCACTAACCATGACGAAACAAATTTCACATTGTGTGGTCAATGTTGAAAACTCATAACACAAGTCACAAACGGTCAGAGGGGGAACAAATGGGTTGGGAACACTAGTTATGAACTAGCAAGTATGAAGACCTTCAACAAGTAGTGGCATGGTGTGGCTAGCGTGCACAGTGACCAACCAAAGGATGCATACATCACTGACTATGACCGAAGACGTCCACTATGTGTGGCCAACCTTGACAACTCATAACACGAGTCACAAATGGTCAGAGAGAGAGACAATGGACTTGGAACCCTATGCATGGATTAGAAAGGACAAATAACTTCAATACGTAGTGGCACGGTGTGGCTACTATGCACACCAAACAACCAAACTAGGCATATGTCACTGACCTTGAACAAACAATTTCAATATGGGTGGTCAACGTTCACCAACCATAACACGATTCACAAATGGTCAGAGCGGGAAACAATGGTCCGGGAATATCAGTTCTCAACTAGCAAGTATAATGACATTCAATCAGTAATAGCATGGTGTGGCTACCATGCACAATGACCGACCAAAGTAGGCATATGTACTGCCTTTGAGCGAAGAAATCCGCTGTGTGTGGTAAACGTTGACAACTCATAATACGAGTCACAAATGGTCAGAGGGGGAAACATTGGTTTGGGAATACCAGGTACCAACTAGCAAGCACAAGGACCTTCAATACATTCTGGCACGGTGTGGATACCATGCACGATGACCAACCAAAGTAGGCATATGTCACTGAATATGAGCATATAATGTCACTAAGTGTGGTAACATTTGACAACTCATAACACGACTCACAAATGGTCAGGATGGACAACAATGGTTTTTTAATACTATTTATCGAGTAGCAAGTACAAATACCTTCAATACGTAGTGGCACAGTGTGGCTACCATGCATAGTGACCAACCAAAGTACGCATATGTCACTGACCATGACCAACGAATTTCACTTCATGTGGTCAACGTTGACAACTCGCAACACGAGTCACAGATAGTCTGAGGGGGGTAAAAATGGTTTGGGAACACTAGCTATGAACTAGAAAGCACAAAGACCTTTAATACGTAGTGCCACAGCATGGTAACCATGTACAGTGACAACCCAAAGTAGGCATATGTCACTAACCATGACGAAACGAATTTCACATTGTGTGGTCAATGTTGAAAACTCATAACACGAGTCACAAATGGTCAGAGGGGGAACAAATGGGTTGGGAATACTAGTTATCAACTAGCAAGTACGAAGACCTTCAACAAGTAGTGGCACGGTGTGGCTAGCGTGCACATTGACCAACCAAAGGATGCATACATCACTGACTATGACCAAAGACGTCCACTATGTGTGGTCAACCTTGACAACTCATAACACGAGTCACAAATGGTCAGAGGGAGAGTCAATGGACTTGGAACCCTATGCATGGACTAGAAAGGACAAAAATCTTCAATACGTAGTGGCATAGTGTGGCTAATATGCACACCAAACAACCAAACTAGGCATATGTCACTGACCATGACCAAAACATTTCAATATGGGTGCTCAACGTTCACCAACCATAACACGATTCACAAATGGTCAGAGGGAGAAACAATGGTCCGGGAATATCAGTTCTCAACTAGCAAGTATAATGACATTCAATCAGTAATAGCACGGTGTGGCTACCATGCACAATGACCGACCAAAGTAGGCATATGTACTGCCTTTGACCGAAGAAATCCGTTGTGTGTGGTAAACGTTGACAACTTATAATACGAGTCACAAATGGCCAGAGGGGGAAACAATGGTTTCGAACACCAGGTACCAACTAGCAAGCACAAGGACCTTCAATACGTTCTGGCACGCACGGTGTGGATACCATGCACGATGAGCAACCAAAAGAGGCATATGTCACTGACTATAAGCAAATAATGTCACTAAGTGTGGTAAATTTTGACAACTCATAACACGAGTCACAAATGGTCAGAGTGGACGACAATGGTTTTTTAATACTATTTATCGAGTAGCTAGTACAAATACCTTCATTATGTAGTGGCACAGTGTGGCTACCATGCATAGGGACCAACCAAAGTACGCATATGTCACTGACCATGACCAACGAATTTCACTTCATGTTGTCAACGTTGACAACTCGCAACACGAATCACAGATAGTCTGAGGGGGGTAACAATGGTTTGGGAATACTAGCTATGAACTAGAAAGCACAAAGACCTTTAATACGTAGTGCCACAGCATGGTAACCATGTACAGTGACAACCCAAAGTAGGCATATGTCACTAACCATGACGAAACGAATTTCTCATTGTGTGGTCAATGTTGAAAACTCATAACACGAGTCACAAATGGTCAGAGGAAGAACAAATGGGTTTGGAACACTAGTTATCAACTAGCAAGTACGAAGACCTTCAACAAGTAGTGGCACGGTGTGGCTAGCGTGCACAGTGACCAACCAAAGGATGCATACATTACTGACTATGACCGAAGACGTCCACTATGTGTGGTTAACCTTGACAACTCATAAGAAGAGTCACAAATGGTCAGAGGGAGAGACAATGGTTTGGGAATTCTATTTATTGACTAGAAAGGACAGAGAAATTTAATACGTAGTGGCACGGTGTGGCTAATGTGCACACCAAACAACCAGACTAGGCATATGTCACTGACCATGACCGAAGAATTTCAATATGGGTGGTCAACGTTCACCAACCATAACACGAGTCACAAACGGGCAGAGGGGGAACAATGGTCTGGGAACATCAGTTCTCAACTCACAAGTACAGCGATCTTCAATCAGTAATAGCACGGTGTGGCTACCATACACAACCACCGACCAAAGTAGGCATATGTACTCCCTTTGACCGAAGAAATCCGCTGTGTGTGGTAAACGTTGACAACTCATAATATGTGTCACAAATGGTCAAAGGGGGAAACAATGTTTTGGAAACACCAGGTATCAACTAGCAAGCACAAGGACCTTCAAGAAGTTCTGGCATGGTGTAAATACCATGCACGATGACCAACCAAAGTAGGAATATGTCACTGACCATGAGCAAATAATGTCACTACGTGTGGTAAACTTTGACAACTCATAGCACGAGTCACAAATGGTCAGAGTAGAAGACAATGATTTGTGAATACTAGTTATCGAGTAGCAAGTACAAATACCTTTAATATGTAGTGGCAC
Organism: Penium margaritaceum; assembly: GCA_023375785.1. Classification (NCBI taxonomy): domain Eukaryota; kingdom Viridiplantae; phylum Streptophyta; class Zygnematophyceae; order Desmidiales; family Peniaceae; genus Penium; species Penium margaritaceum. The sequence continues at coordinate 219,113 of SZWC01000006.1, read as the reverse complement.
AGTATGGCTATCATGCACAGTGACCAACCAAAGTATGCATATGTCACTAACCATGACCAAGGAATTTCACTTCATGTGGTCATTGTCGACAACTCACAACACGAGTCACAGATAGTCTGAGGGGGGTAACAATGGTTTGGGAACACTAGCTATCAACTAGACAGTACAAAGACCTTCAATAAGTAGTACCACGGTGTGGCTAGTGTGCACAGTGACCAACCAAAGGATGCATACATCACTAACTGTGACCGAAGAAGTCCACTATGTGTGGTCAACCTTGACAACTCATAAACTGACTCACAAATGGTCAGAGGGAGAGACAATGGTTTGGGAACCCTATGCATGGACTAGAAAGGACAAATTACTTCGATACGTAGTGGCACGGTGTGGCTACTATGCACACCAAACTACCAAACTAGGCATATGTCACTGACCATGACCAAACAATTTCAATATGGGTGGTCAACGTTCACCAACCATAACACGATTCACAAAAAGTCAGAGGGGGAAACAATGGTCCCGGAATATCAGTTCTCAACTTGCAAGTATAACGACATTCAATCATTAATAGCACGGTGTGGCTACCATGCACAACGACCGACCAAAGTAGGCATATGTACTGCCATTGATCGAAGAAATCGGCTGTGTGTGGTAAACGTTGACAACTCATAATACGAGTCACAAATGGTCAGAGGGGGAAACAATGGTTTGGAAACACCAGGTATTAACTAGCAAGCAAAAGGACCTTCAATAAGTTCTGGCACGGTGTGGATACCATGCATGATGACCAAGCAAAGTAGGCATATGTCACTGACCATGAGCAAATAATGTCACTAAGTGTGGTGAACTTTGACAACTCATAACACGAGTCACAAATGGTCATAGTGGAAGACAATGGTTTTTGAATACTAGTTATTGACTAGCAAGTACAAATACCTTCAATCTGTAGTGGCACAGTGTGGCTACCATGCACAGTGACCAACCAAAGTATGCATATGTCACTGACCATGACCAACGGATTTCACTTCATGTGGTCAACGTTGACAACTCGCAACACGAGTCACAGATAGTCTGAGGGGGG
>SZWC01000006.1:182173-217873 GCA_023375785.1 Penium margaritaceum | reverse complement strand
TAGCAAGTACAAATACCTTCAATATGTAGTGGCACAGTGTGGCTACCATGCACAGTGACCAACCAAAGTATGCATATGTCACTGACCATGACCAACGGATTTCACTTCATGTGGTCAACGTTGACAACTCGCAACACGAGTCACAGATAGTCTGAGGGGGGGGGGGGTAACAATGGTTTGGGAACACTAGCTATGAACTAGAAAGCACAAAGACCTTTAATCCGCAGTGCCACGGCATGGTAACCATGTACAATGACAACCCAAAGTAGACATATGTCACTAACCATGACGAAACGAATTTCACATTGTGTGGTCAATGTTGAAAACTCATAACACGAGTCACAAATGGTCAGAGGGGGAAACAATGGGTTGGGAACACTATTTATCAACTGGCAAGTACAAAGACCTTCAACAAGTGGTGGCACGGTGTGGCTAATGTGCAAAGTGACCGACCAAAGGATGCATATGTCACTGACTGTGACGGAAGAATTCCACTATGTGTGGTCAACCTTGACAACTCATAACACGAGTCACAAATGGTCAGAGGGAGATACAATGGTTTGGGAACCCTATACATGGACTAGAAAGGACAAATAACTTCAATACGTAGTGGCATGGTGTGGCGACAATGCACATAAAACAACCAAACTAGGCATATGTCACTGACCATGACCAAAACATTTCAATATGGGTGGTCAACGTTCACCAACCATAACACGAGTCACAAACGGTCGGAGGGGGGGGGGGGACAATGGTCCGGGAATATCAGTTCTTAACTAGGAAGTATAACGATATTCAATCATAAGTAGCACGGTGTGGCTACCATGCACAATGACTGACCAAAGTAGGCATATGTATTGCCTTTGATCAAATAAATCCGTTGTGTGTGGTCATTGTTGACAACTCATAATACGAGTCACAAATGGTCAGAGGGGGAAACAATGGTTTGGGAACACCAGGTATCAAATAGCAAGCACAGTGACCTTCAACGAGTTGAGGCACGGTGTTGATACCATGCACGATGACCAGCCAAAGTATGCATATGTCACTGACCATGACCAAAGAGTGTCACCATGTGTGGTAAATTTTGACAAGTCATAACACGAGTCACAAATGGTCAGGATGGAAGAGAATGGTTTGTGAATACTAGATCATGACTAGCAAGTACAAATACCTTCAATGTGTAGTGGCACAGTGTGGCTACCATGCACAGTGACCAACCAAAGTATGCATATGTCACTGACCATGACCAACGAATTTCACTTCATGTGGTCAACATTGACAACTCACAACATGAGTCACACATAGTCTGATGGGTGTAACAATGGTTTTGGAACACTAGCTATCAACTAGAAAGCACAAAGACCTTTAATATGTAGTGCCACGGCATGGTAACCGTGTACACTGACAACCCAAAGTAGGCATATATTGCTAACCATGAAAAAACGAATGTTACATTGTGTGGCCAATGTTGAAAACTCATAACACGAGTCACAAATGGTTAGAGGGGGAAAACAATGGTTTCAAAACACTATGTATCTTCTTGTAAGTACAACGATGTTTCGTATGTATTGGCACGGTGTGGCTACCATGCACAATGACCTACCCAAGTAGGAATACATCACTGCTCATGACCAAAGAAGTTTAGTGTGTGTGGTCAACGTTCACAACTCATAATACAAGTAAAAAATGGACAGAGGGATAAACAATGGTTTGGGAATACTCGGTATGGACTAGTAAGTACAAAGACCTTCGATAGGTGGTGACAATGTGTGGCTACCATGCACAATGACCTACCCAAGTAGGAATACATCACTGCTCATGACCAAAGAAGTTTAGTGTGTGTGGTCAACGTTCACAACTCATAATACAAGTAAAAAATGGACAGAGGGATAAACAATGGTTTGGGAATACTCGGTATGGACTAGCAAGTACAAAGACCTTCGATAGGTGGTGACAATGTGTGGCTACCATGCACAATGACCAACCAAAGTATGCTTGTGTCACTGAACATTATAAAACGAATTTCACTGTGTGTAGTCAGCTTTCCTTCTTACGGCTGGTTGATCCGAGCAATGGTTGAGAAGTTGTCGAAGCTCGATGTTACAATCTTTGAAATTCCGTCCGTGTCAATTGTTTATGATTTAACTAACTTTGTTATCATTCATAATGCTGAAAACCACCCTCTAATCTTACACCCCCTTATTTTATGTCCTCTACCCATAGGAATTCATATAACATCATTTGGACATCATATGGACACCATGTGAGTTGGCTTATTGCTTATATAATTAGATTATGGAGCAGTAGGTCCTGGGTTTGAATCCTCGTACGCGCAATATTGAATAGGCTCGCGACCTGGAGGGGGGGAGGGCGGCCGTGTTGTGATCCCTCTACTCTACCTTTGAGCCTCAGCCGTGGGGGGGTAGGGGGGGTGTCATAATGTGGTCACAAATCTGTCCTCCAGGTCGTCCACGGAACATCCCTCTAGGCGGGTGGGAGGAAGTATTCCAGTGAAGGCACCTACGCGCAACAAATCAACAAAAACCGACCTGGTGTCAAAGGGAGAAACCTTTTAATATTATATGACAAGCAAGTACAAGGACCTTCAACAGGAAGTGGCACGGTGTGGCTACCATGCACAGTGACCAACCAGATTAGGCATGTGCCACTTACCATGACCAAATAATTTTACTATGTGTAGTCAACATCGACAAACCATAATATGGGTCACAAATTGTTAGAGGGGGAAAAAGTGGTTTATGAATACTAGATACCAACTAGAAAGTACAAGGACCTTCAATCAAAAGGAGCATGGTGTGGCTACCATGCACAATGACCGACCAAAGTAGGCATATGTACTGCCTTTGACCAAAGAAATCCGTTGTGTGTGGTAAATGTTGACAACTCATAATACGAGTCACAAATAGTCAGAGGGGGAAACAATGGTTTGGGAACACCACGTATCAACTAGCAAGTACAAGGACCTTCAATAAGTTCTGGCACGGTGTGGATATCATGCACGATGACCAACCAAAGTAGGCATATGTCACTGACCATGACCAAAGAATGTCACTAAGTGTGGTAAACTTTGACAACTCATAACACGAGTCACAAATGGTCAGAGGGAGATACAATGGTTTGGGAACCCTATACATGGACTAGAAATGACAAATAACTTCAATACGTAGTGGCACGGTGTGGCTACCATGCACAATGACCGACCAAAGTAGGCATATGTACTGCCTTTGACCAAAGAAATCCGTTGTGTGTGGTAAATGTTGACAACTCACAATACGAGTCACAACTAGTCAGAGGGGGAAACAATGGTTTGGGAACACCACGTATCAACGAGCAAGTACAAGGACCTACAATAAGTTCTGGCACGGTGTGGATATCATGCACGATGACCAACCAAAGTAGGCATATGTCACTGACCATGACCAAAGAATGTCACTAAGTGTGGTAAACTTTGACAACTCATAACACGAGTCACAAATGGTCAGAGTAGAAGACAATGGTTTGTGAATACTAGTTATCAAATAGCAAGTACAAATAACTTCAATATGTAGTGGCACAGTGTGGCTACCATGCACAGTGACTAACCAAAGTATGCATATGTCACTAACCATGACCAACGAATTTCACTTCATGTGGTCAACGTTGACAACTCACAACACGAGTCACAGATAGTGTGAGGGGGATAACAATGGTTTGGGAACACTATCTATAAACTAGAAAGTACAAAGACCTTCAATACGTAGTGGCACGGCGTGGTAACCATGTACAGTGACAACCCAAAGTAGGCATATGTCACTAACCATGACGAAACGAATTTCACTGCGTGTGGTCAACGTTGAAAACTCATAACACGAGTCACAAATGGTCAGAGGGGGAAACAATGGGTTGGTAACACTAGTTATCAACTAGCAAGTACGAAGACCTTCAACAAGTAGTGGCATGGTGTGGCTAGCATGCACAGTGACCAACCAAAGGATGCATACGTCACTGACTATGACTGAAGACGTCCACTATGTGTGGTCAACCTTGACAACTCATAACACGAGTCACAAATGGTCAAAGGGAGAGAAAATGGTTTGGGAACCCTATGCATGGACTAGAAAGAACAAATAACTTCAATACGTAGTGGCACGGTGTGGCTACTATGCACACCAAACAACCAAACTAGGCATATGTCACTGACCATGACCAAACAATTTCAATATGGGTGGTCAACGTTCACCAACCATAACACTATTCACAAATGGTCGGAGGGGGAAACAATGGTTTGGGAACCCTATGCATGGACTAGAAAGAACAAATAACTTCAATACGTAGTGGCACGGTGTGGCTACTATGCACACCAAACAACCAAACTAGGCATATGTCACTGACCATGACCAAACAATTTCAATATGGGTGGTCAACGTTCACCAACCATAACACTATTCACAAATGGTCGGAGGGGGAAACAATGGTCCGGGAATATCAGTTCTCAACAAGCAAGTATAACGACATTCAATGAGTAATAGCACGGTGTGGCTACCATGCACAACGACCGACGAAAGTAGGCATATGTACTGCCTTTGACCGAAGAAATCCGCTGTGTGTGGTAAACTTTGACAACTCATAATACGAGTCACAAATGGTCAGAGGGGGAAACAATGGTTTGGAAACACCAGGTATCAACTAGCAAGCACAAGGACCTTCAATACGTTCTGGCACGGTGTGGATACTATGCACAATGACCAACCAAAGTAGGCATATGTCATTGACCATGAGCAAATAATGTCACTAAGTGTGGTAAAATTTGACAACTCATAACATGAGTCACAAATGGTCAGAATAGGAGACAATGGTTTTTGAATACTAGTTATCGAGTAGCAAGTACAAATACCTTCAATATGTATTGGCACAGTGTGGCTACCGTGCACAGTGACCAACCAAAGTACGCATATGTCACTGACCATGACCAACGAATTTCACCTCATGTGGTCCACGTTGACAACTCACAACACGAGTCACAGATAGTCTGAGGGGGGTAACAATGGTTTGGGAACACTAGCTATCAACTAGAAAGTACATATACGTTCAATACGTAGTGCCACGGCGTGGTAACCATGTACAGTGACAACCCAAAGTAGGCATATGTCACTAACCATGACGAAACGGATTTCACAATGTGTGGTCAATGTTGAAAACTCATAACACGAGTCACAAATGGTCAGAGGGGGTAACAATGGGTTGGGAACACTAGTTATCAACTAGCAAGTATGAAGACCTTCAACAAGTAGTGGCACGGTGTGGCTAGCGTGCACAGTGACCAACCAAAGGATGCATACATCACTGTCTATGACCGAAGAAGTCCACTTGGTTTGGTCAACCTTGACAACTCATAACACGAGTCACAAATGGTCAGAGGGAGAGACAATGGTTTGGGAACCCTATGTATCGACTAGAAAGGACAAAACAAATTGATACGTAGTGGCACGGTGTGGCTAATATGCACACCAAACAACCAGACTAGGCATATGTCACTGACCATGACCGAAGAATTTCAATACGGGTGGTCAACGTTCACCAACCATAACACGAGTCACAAACGGTCAGAGGGGGGAACAATGGTCTGGGAACATCAGTTCTCAACTCACAAGTACAGCGATCTTCAATGAGCAGTAGCACGGTGTGGCTACCATGCACAATGACCGACCAAAGTACGCATATGTACTGCCTTTGACCAAAGAAATCCACTGTGTGTGGTCAACATTGACAACTCATAATACGATTCACAAATAGTCTGAGGGGGAAACAATGCTTTGGGAACACCAGGTATCAAGTAGCAAGCACGAGGACCTTCAATAAGTTCTGGCACGGTGTGGATACCATTCATGATGACCAACAAAAGTAGGCATATGTCACTGACCATGACCAAATAATGTCACTGAGTGTGGTAAACTTTGACAACTCATAACATGAGTCACAAATGGTCAGAGTGGAAGACAATGGTTTGTGAATACTAGTTATCGAGTAGCAAGTACAAATACCTTCAATATGTAGTGGCGAAGTGTGGCTACCATGAACAGTGGCTAACCAAAGTATGCATATGTCACTGACCATGACCAACGAATTTCACTTCATGTGGTCAACGTTGACAATTCACAACACGAGTCACAGAGAGTCTGAGGGGGGTAACAATGGTTTGGGAATACTATCTATCAACTAGAAAGTACAAAGACCTTCAACACGTAGTACCACGGCATGGTAACCATGTACAGTGACAACCCAAAGTAGGCATATGTCACTAACCATGACCAAACGAATTTCACAGTGTGTGTTCAATGTTGAAAACTCATAACACGAGTCACAAATGGTCAGAGGGGGAAACAATGGGTTGGGAACACTAGTTATCAACTAGCAAGTATGAAGACCTTCAACAAGTAGTGGCACGGTGTGGCTAGCGTGCACCGTGACCAACCAAAGGATGCATACGTCACTGACTATGACCGAAGACGTCCACTATGTGTAGTCAACCTTGACAACTCATAACACGAGTCACAAATGGTCAGAGGGAGAGACAATGGTTTGGCAACCCTATGCATGGACTAGAAAGGACAAATAACTTCAATACGTAGTGGCACGGTATGGCTACTATGCACACCAAACAACGAAACTAGGCATATGTCACATATGACCATGACCGAACAATTTCAATATCGGTGGTCAACGTTCACCAACCATAACACTATTCACAAATGGTAAGAGGGGGAAACAATGGTCCGGGAATATCAGTTCTCAACTAGCAAGTATAACGACATTCAATCAGTAATATCACGGTGTGGCTACCATGCAGAACGACCGACCTAAGTAGGCATATGTACTGCCTTTGACCGAAGAAATCCGCTGTGTGTGGTAAACGTTGACAACTCATAATAGGAGTCACAAATGGTCGGAGGGGGACGCAATGGTTTGGAAACACCAGGTATCAACTAGCAAGCACAAGGCCCTTCAATAAGTTCTGGCACGGTGTGGATACCATGCACGATGACCAACCAAAGTAGGCATATGTCACTGACCATGAGCAAATAATGTCACTTAGTGTGGTAAAATTTGACAACTCATAACACGAGTCACAAATGGTCAAAGTGTAAGACAATGGTTTGTGAAAACTAGTTATCGTGTAACAAGTACAAATACCTTCAATATGTAGTGGCATAGTGTGGCTACCATGCACACTGACCAACCAAAGTATGCATATGTCACTGACCATGACCAACGAATTTCGCTTCATGTGGTCAACGTTGACAACTTGCAACACGAGTCACAGATAGTCTGAGGGGGTAACAATGGTTTGGGAACACTAGGTATGAACTAGAAAGCACAAAGACCTTTAATACGTAGTTCCACGGCGTGGTAACCATGTACAGTGACAACCCAAAGTAGGCATATGTCACTAACCATGACGAAAAGAATTTCACATTGTGTGGTCAATGTTGAAGACTCATAACACGAGTCACAGATGGTAAGAGGGGGAAACAATGGGTTGGGATCACTTGTTATCAACTAGCAAGAACGAAGACCTATAACAAGTAGTGGCACAGTGTGGGTAGCGTGCACAGTGACCAACCAAAGGATGCACACGTCACTGACTATGACCGAAGATGTCCACTATGTGTGGTCAACCTTGACAACTCATAACACGAGTCACGAATGGTCAGAGGGAGAGACAATGGTTTGGGAACCCTATGCATCGACTAGAATGGACATCAAACGTTAATACGTAGTGGCACTGTGTGCCTAATATGCATACCAAACAACTAGACTAGGCATATGTCACTGACCATTACTGAAGAATTCCGATTTGGGTGGTCAACATTCACCAACCATAACACGAGTCATAAACGGTCAGAGGGGGAAACAATGGTCTGGGAACATCAGTTCTCAGCTCACAAGTACAGCAATCTTCAATGAGTAGTAGCACGGTGTTGTCAGGAAAATGGGATCAGCGGAGTATGCAGATGAGCAAGTGGCGCGGAAGCTGCCACGAAGATGCGGAAGGCTGACCGAGGATGACGTCACAGTAGGAACAGAAGTACGCTAGTAGGAGAAGAAAGCGCGAGGAGCGGAGGCGACGAAGCGCTATGGATGAATGAACAATAGCGATACGTTTTGTAGTGAAGAGAAGTTGGGAACCAAGACCCGGACGGAGGACCACCGCGGTTCGGGCTTCCACAGCGAATGAACACTCTGAGATCGAGCGAGGATCAAACAGCACCTATGGACCTAATGCACTTTGCAGAACTGATAGATGATAGGGCGGAGGCGATGATCAAACTGATGAGAGCGATGAGGCGAGGAACGGCAATTGAACGGAGGCAATGATGATGATGGAATTTGAGGAGGAATTAACTGAGGCAAATGAGTACAGGGATCCTACTGCTATTTGTACTAGTCCTGGGGATTAGAGTACAAGTGTCTACACCCATCAGGGTGGATGGTGCGAGACGTGAAGGCGGAGCCGCCATTGTGGTGCTGCTGCAGCTTCTGTGTCTGCGCGGTGCGAGGGGGCGGTGCGGCTCCACTTCATATTATGCTCTTGGGAGTCCTTCCATGTTAGGTGGAGGACGTGCTTCTTCTGCCGATCCTTGGATGTCGCTACGAAGAACAGACCAGGGAGCAGGGCTGTTGTCGGCAGATCTTGCTGGTCGATACGTGATGTTGGAGGTCCGTTGGCGTTGGACGTGGTGTGTTCGGACGGCCGGATGGTCAGACCAGGGGAGTCTGATTGGTTATGCCTTCCGAGCCATTCGGTCAGCATGGCGCGGGAGGTGAACCGGGATCTGCCTGGCTTTTCCATTTCCCGTTGGGTGGGCATTCCGGGGAGAGTTGGGTTACACCAAGACGAACCTGGTTGAGCTGTGTGGTTCTTGAAAAAGATTCCGACAGCCCCCTTCAAGAGCACACGGCTTGCAACAAGGAAACCAAGAAGTGACCTCAGTTGCTTTTCAGCAGCCCAGGGAGGATGAGGAGACTGAGTGGTAGCACATTGTACAATTTGGAGGAAGTGTAGGCGAGAGAGAGAGAGAAGCAGCTGGAGTGGTGGGGTCCTGCATCCATGCCTTTAAAACCTGTTTGAGCAGGTCCGAAAAAGGAGCAAAGTCAGAGGTGAGCTCAGAGGGAGGCTGATAACACAGTGACAGCAGCTGGGCAGTGGTGATAGAGTTCCAGAGGGGTGAAGGTTGTGGTGGACGCGTGATGCTTCGGAGAGCTGGGGGGAGGAGAAAGGATTCAAGTGAGTTTGGCAGAGAGGTTGATACTGGCAGTAGGCATGCCATCAACGCGGAGAGTTGAATGGCAGAAGGGTTGAGGGGCGATGGCCAGATAAGCGCGAGCTGAGGTACGGGAGAGGTTGCACTTGGGAGTTCCGGAGACGGCAGATGGCCTGGTGGTGGCACTGGTGGGGTTACAGGGATTTCCGCTGCTAGATCTTCAGGAGCTTTAGATGGCTCTGAAGGCAGATGAGGGGTTGTCTGACAGCTGCGGGACAGGATTGCTGAGAGGGGAGAAACAATGGAAGTGATTGAGCAGAATGTGTCAATCTGTGATGTTGGAAAAGGGGATGCTGGTTGAGAGAAACCAGGAGGAACTGCAGGGGCAGGTGGTAGCGCTGTTATGTCTGCTGAGAAAGTGAGAGGACTTGACAGAGCGGATGCCGGTGTTGGGAGGAGTTTGTCACCAGGAAGTGAAGCAAGTGCATTGGAGAGTACTGGATTCTCACAGGAATCCTTGGAGTTGGAGATGGTGGAGGCAGTTAGTGATGTCAAGGTTGATGTATTCCTCGACAGCTGTGATCGTTTTGGAGGCGGGATGTAGCGATCTGTTGTCTTGGTGACAGGAGGTGAGCGTGATGCGGGCTCATTGATGGAGAGAAGCTTGGCTTGTGATGCAGGAGGCGCGGTGGCAGAGGAAGTGTTCGTCTGTTGCGAGGTGGTGCTGCCAATGGAGGTACCGTAGTTGCGAAGCATGAACTCGTTTAGCTCCTCGCGGGAGAAGATTGGAGTGTCAGAAAAGAGGAGAAGACCCATGACGGTGGTAGGGTCAGAGACTTCAGTTGAGGGGGCGGCTTGAGGCAAGGAGAATGCCTCATCAGGATAGAGGTAGTCATCGTAGTAGTAGTCCAGGTAATCATCCTGTAAGGGAGGAAGGACTTCTGAAGGAGGTGGAGTACATTCGAAGGTCAACATGGTGTTAGTGGCTTGAGCTGCGGAGGAAGGTGCTGCTGCTGCTGAGACGGTGGTTCCCAGGGACAAAGATGGTGTCACAGGTGTAGGAGGGATTTTACTGGATGGCGTAGATGATCGAAGTTTCCTGGCACTTGCTCGTTTGGGTAGAGGTACCAGAAGAAAACCGACAACAAAGAAAATGCCAATGATGCCAGAGCAGATGAGATCAAGGGTGAGGCTATAGTTGAGACGAGGGATGTAGCCGACAAAGGCTGCGAGTCTGAAGAGAAGACATCCAAGCGCCTCCTCTTTGTCTTGAGATAATCTAATGATGAAGGATGTCAGGAGTTGTTTTAAATGACAAAGGATGCCATCACTGCTGCGGAAGGCTGTGCTGCCGTCGGGTGCTGCTGCGATGGAGAGAGTGTAAGTTGCAAAGCTTTGGAGACTATGCCCATACACAGTTTCCTTAGCCTTTGCAGAAGGGAGAGGGACGTGGTAACGGTAGTGTAGTTGGTTTGGAGTGACGTCGTGATTCAATTAGTGGTGGCGCGGCTCGGTTCAGCGGTTTAGCCGTCAGGGATGTCGGAGCGAAGGGAGTGGTGTCTGCACGAGAAGATGATGCTGCTGCGAAGGTTTAGGATGCTGCGCCCATACACAGCGTCGTCCTCCTTGCAGTAGCGGGTGAGGGCGAGTAATGGCGATACAGCTGCTGCTGATCAACTTGCGCAATACGGCGAGGCAGTTCAGACGTCAGCGAAGAAGGAGGAGGTGATGACGGTGCCCGGATGTTTCTCTGGGCTCTGATACCATGTCAGGAAAATGCGATCATCGGAGTATGCAGATGAGCAAGTGGCGCGGAAGCTACCACAAAGATGCGGAAGGCTGACGGAGGATGACGTCACAGCAGGAACAGAAGTACGCAAGTAGGAGAAGACAACGCGAGGAGCGAAGGCGACGAAGCGCTAAGGATGAATGAACAAGAGCGATACGTTTTGTAGTGAAGAGAAGTTGGGAACCAAGACCCGGACTGAGGACCACCGCGGTTCGGGCTTCCACAACGAATGAACACTCTGAGATCGAGCGAGGATCAAACAACACCTTTGGACCCAATGCACTTTACAGAACTGATAGATGATAGAGCGGAGGCGCTGATCAAACTGATGAGAGCGATGAGGCGAGGAACGGCAATTGAACGGAGGCAATGATGATGATGGAAATTGAGTTGGAATAAACTGAGGCAATTGAGTACAGGGATCCTACTGCTATTAGTACTAGTCCTGGGGATTAGAGTACAAGTGTCTACACCCATCAGGGTGGACGGTGTGAGACGTGAAGCCGGAGCCGCCATTGTGCTATTGCAGCAGCTTCTGTGTCTCCACGGTGCGAGGAGGCGGTGCGGCTCCACTTCATCTTATGCTCTTGGGAGTCCTTCCATGTCTGGTGGAGGACGTGCTTCTTCTGCCGATCCTTGGATGTCGCCACCGAGAACAGACCAGGAAGCAGGGCTGTTGTCGGCAGATCTTTTTGGTCGATACGTGATGTTGGAGGTCCGTTGGCGTTGGATGTGGTGTGTTCAGACGGCCGGATGGTCAGACCAGGGGAGTCTGATTGATTATGCCTTCCGAGCCGTTCGGTCAGCAAGGCGCGGGAGGTGAACCGGGATCAGCCTGGCTTTTCCATTTCCCGTTGGGTGGGCATTCCGGGGAGAGTTGGGTTATACCAAGATGAACCTGGTTGAGCCGTGTGGTTCTTGACAAAGATTCCGACAGGTGTGGCTACCATGCACAATGACCGACCAAAGTACGCATATGTACTGCCTCTGACCAAACAAATCCGCTGTGTGTGGTCAACATTGACAACTCATAATACGAGTCACAAATGGTCTGAGGGGGAAACAATTGTTTGGGAACACCAGATATCAAGTAGCAAGCACAAGGACCTTCAATACGTTCTGGCATGGTGTGGATACCATGCACGATGACCAACCAAAGTAGGCATATGTCACTGACCATGACCAAATAATGTCACTAAGTGTGGTGAACTTTGACAACTCATAACACGACTCACAAATGGTCAGAGTGGAAGACAATGGTTTGTGAATACTAGTTATCGAGTAGCAAGCACAAACAACTTCAATATATAGTGGCACAGTGTGGCTACCATGCACAGTGACCAACCAAAGTATGCATATGTCACTGACCATGACCAACGAATTTCACTTCATGTGGTCAACATTGACAACTCACAACATGAGTCACAGATAGTCTGAGGGGGCTAACAATGGTTTGGGAACACTGGCTATCAACTAGAAAGTACAAAGACCTTCAATACGTAGTGCAACGGTGTGGTAACCATGTAAAGTGACAACCCAAAGTAGGCATATGTCACTAACCATGACGAAACGAATTTCACAGTAGGTGGTCAACATTGAAAACTCATAACACGAGTCACAAATGGTCAGAGGGGGAAACAATGGGTTGGGAACACTAGTTATGAACTAGCAAGTACGAAGACCTTCAACAAGTAGTGGCAAGGTGTGGCTAGCGTGCACAGTGACCAACCAAAGGATGCATACGTCACTGACTATGACAGAAGAAGTCCACTATGTGTGGTCAACTTTGACAACTCATACCACGAGTCACAAATGGTCAGAGGGAGAGAAAATGGTTTGGGAACCCTATGCATGGACTAGAAAGGACAAATAACTTCATTACGTAGTGGCACGGTGTGGCTACTATGCACACCAAACAACCAAACTAGGCATATGTCACTGACCATGACGAAACAATTTCAATATGGGTGGTCAACGTTCACCAACCATAACACGATTCACAAATGTTCAGGGGGGGAAACAATGGTCCGGGAATACCAGTTCTCAACTAGCAATTATAACGACATTCAATCAGTAATAGCACAGTGTGGCTACCATGCACAATGACCGACCAAAGTAGGCATATGTACTGCCTTTGACCGAAGAAATCCGCTGTGTGTGGTAAACGTTGACAACTCATAATACGAGTCACAAATGGTCAGAGGGGAAAACCGATGGTTTGGGAACACCAGGTATCAACTAGCAAGCACAAGGACCTGCAATACGTTCTGGCACGGTGTGGATACCATGCACGATGACCAACCAAAGTAGGCATATGTCACTGACCATGAGGAAATCATGTCACTAAGTGTGGTAAAAGTTGACAACTCATAACGCGAGTCACAAATGGTCAGAGTGGAAGACAATGGTTTTTTAATACTAGTTATTGACTAGCAAGTACAAATACCTTCAATATGTAGTGGCACAGTGTGGCTACCATGCATAGTGACCAACCAAAGTATGGATATGTCACTGACCATGACCAACGAATTTTACTTCATTTCGTCAACGTTGACAACTCGCAACACGAGTCACGGATAGTCAAAGGGGGGTGACAATGGTTTGGGAACACTAGCTATTAACTAGAAAGCTCAAAGACCTTTAATACGTAGTGCCACGGCGTGGTAACCATGTACAGTGACAACCCAAAGTAGGCATATGTCACTGACCATGACGAAATGAATTTCACATTGTGTGGTCAATGTTGAAAACTTGTAACACAAGGCACAAATGGTCAGAGGGGGAAACAATGGGTTGGGAACACTAGTTATCAACTAGCAAGTAAGAACACCTTCAACAAGTAGTGGCACGGTATGGCTAGCGTGCACAGTGACCAACCAAAGGATGCATACGTCACTGACTATGACCAAAGAAGTTCACTATGTGTGGTCAACCTTGACAACTCATAACACGAGTCACAAATGGTCAGAGGGAGAGACAATGGTTTGGGTGTCGGAATATTGAAGCCAACACTGGTCTTCTCCCTCGGATAAACCGAGTTCTCAATAAGAGGTTCATGTTCGGAACCAAGCGAACAACGAACCACTTCGCCAACGGACTGTCGGTCACGGTCAGTGACCTAAAAGACGAGGCGCCCCTAATAAACGCGACCATGTCGCTATCGCGTCCGGCTAGCAAAAAAGAAGCCGTTACGATATCTTTGTCCTGTTCTGTGATATATTACCGAGGATGTTCATTCCCTCGAGTTAACCAGAACAGTTCTGCTCATCCTATTCCCCTTTGGTTCCGCGGTTTCGCCGCCGTGTCTTCACTCTCCCCATCCCTCGCACTTTCTGTCTTTGCCAACTCTCAACGCTTCGCTCCGTCACTCTCGCTCCTTCGCTCAAGCTCTCATACTCCGCCAGCACTCTCTCTCACGCCAACCTGTCTACCTGCCCTATCTCGCATCTCAGCCCTCATCAGCTCCCGCGACTAACTCCTCGAACCGCTCTCGCTCACGTCACTCTGCTGACGTACATCTGCATGTTCCAATGCTTCTGCTTACTTCTGCTACTGCTGTTCTCGTATCTGCATTCTTCTGACATGGTATAAGAGCTTCAGACAACATCACCTGGAGTCCCGTGACCACGTCATCACTCTGCCATCATCCTTGCATCATTGCCTCCACTCACACTCTCCTGCCGTTGCTACCGCCATCTCGCGCCTTGTCGCTTCGTCCGCAGCTGACATCAGTAGCTCTGCCTGACGAGTTCTCCACGCTGAAGAAACGCCTTGTCATCCTAAGGAGGCCCTGCGCCCATTTCCTTGCCCGAGGCTAACAACCGGTGACGAGTCACCCACATCCGCCGCAAGCAACTCTCGAGCCGCCGCCTGCCGTCAACTACCAAGAAGCTTCCTGNCATCCTTGCATCATTGCCTCCACTCACACTCTCCTGCCGTTGCTACCGCCATCTCGCGCCTTGTCGCTTCGTCCGCAGCTGACATCAGTAGCTCTGCCTGACGATTTCTCCACGCTGAAGAAACGCCTTGTCATCCTAAGGAGGCCCTGCGCCCATTTCCTTGCCCGAGGCTAACAACCGGTGACGAGTCACCCACATCCGCCGCAAGCAACTCTCGAGCCGCCGCCTGCCATCAACTACCAAGAAGCTTCCTGCCACCTCCCATCCGCCGTCACCGCCATGCATCTGCCTCTGCTGACATCTCCTCCCTTTCATCCTGCCTCAACAGCTTCATCTGCTCCTTCGTCGCCACCATCTTCATCTTGCCCGCATCCGCCGTCTCGAGCCGCCTTCTCGCGTCGCCTCCTCGCCTCGTCAGCAGCTGCAGCCAAAACTGCCGCTGTCAGGATATCGGACACCACCAATCTTCCCGCTCCCATTTCCGAGCCAACTGGGGAACAAGCCGTCACTCTCCTGGCATCAGCAGTCTAGTGTCCCTGCCCGCTGTCTGACTCCCTCTATCGCAACCAACTCCTTCCAGCTGTCAGGATATCGGACACTACCAGTCTTCCTGCTCCCACTTCCGAGCCAACTGGGAAACAAGCCGTCACTCTCCTGAACGCAGAAGGAGTAGCTGCGACGTTCTGCCTCCATCTGCCGTGCCGCATCTCATCTTCACTCTCTCGACTGGCGTCGACCACTGCCTCCCGTCTTCTTCATCATCACCAGCCCTTGGTCTTCGTATTCAGCCGCCTCCATCGTTCCTCCTCCTCCTCGCTCCAGTCCTCTCAACCTCATCAGTCGCCCGTTCCTGCCTCATCTCTGCCTCTCCACCATCAGCATCATGTGCATCGTCTCCTCCTCATCATTCAGCATCCTCCGCGCCGCCATCCATCATCAGCATCAGCATCATCAGCATCTCTCTATCGCGCACGTGGTTCCGCCCCTGCGCCCACTCATCAATCAATCGCTTCCTCCGCTTCCGCAAATCGTTCTCAGCTCGGCACAAGGATCCGCCCGATCGCATCGCCGTTTCCGCGACGACCTGCGTCCACGCCAAACCTTCCAGCAGCGCACGTGGTTTTGCCCCTGCGCCCACTCATCCATCAATCACTTTTGCAGCTTCCATTCTCAGCTTGGCACAAGGATCTGCCCGGTCGCATCGCCTTTTTCCGCGACGACCTGCGCCCACGCCATAACTTCGCAACGCACGAGGTCTCGCCCCTGCGCCCACTCATCCATCAATCGCTTCCTCTGCTTCCACAAATCGTCTTCAGCCCGGCACAAGGATCCGCTCGGTCGCATCGCTCGAATCGCGACGACCCACGCCCAGGCCGAAACTTTCATCAGCGCACGCGGCTCGCTCCTGCGCCCACTTCATCATCAATCTTTCCTCCATCATCATTCGTCTTCATCAGTCACTCGGCACACGGATCCGCCCGGTCGCATCGCCTTTTCCGCGACGACCTGCGTCCACGCCACAACTTTGCAGCGCACGCGGCTCGTCCCTGCGCCCACTCATCGAGCAATCACTTCCTCCGCTTCCGCAAAAATCGCTCTCAGCTCGGCATAAGAGTCCGCTCGGTCGCATTGCCTTTCCTGCGACGACCTGCACCCATACCGAAACTTTTCAGCACACACGGTTTGCACCTGCACCCACTCCATCATCCAGCATTCCTCCCCCACCATCCGTTTCTGCTCGCAAAGAGAAGCAGTCCCAGGAAGTCACACCACAGGAACCGGATACCACCTGTCTCCCTGCTCAATCCAGCTAACCGGTGGAACAAGCCGATGTATCCGTGAGACTGACTACTTTGCGGACAAGGCATCTCCCTGCACTCTCCTGGAACTCATAGAGACTGCTGTGGCAGAGCACTCTTTGAGGAAGGCGTCGTGGCAGCGCCATCCACCTCCCGCACTCACCTTTCACACCTCCATCTCCAAGGGACCATACCAAGGAGAATGAGCTCTCGGCAGTATCCTTTTGGAACAACATACACATCAAGGTCAACTCAACAACTGACCTTGATAGAACAACAATTCCTCTCGGCACTCCCTGCACTGGAACAAGTCATGAGCAACAATACAGTCAATGCTCTTCTATGTGTCCAGCCCTCAGTGAAGTCCATCCACTTCATTGACTGCTCAACACCCAACAGCGCACTGATTGACATTGTCACTCATCTTCCAGAGTGCCTACAGGACTGCCCCCAACTGCACAGGAAAAGAGATGGTTCAACGAATTACCATCAATGGAGAGTTGAACTCCTTCTCAATCTGGAACGACTCCAATGTTCCAGGTTCAACCTCCAACAGGTACTGCGTGGTCTCCTCGACTCAACATCCCTTCTTGGTACGGACTGGGCTGAAGCACTTCTGAGAGAGGCGCTCATCCTCACCACACACCACTCTCTTCACACACTCATCCGACAACCTCATGAAGGATTCTCCGAGATCTGGCTAGCCCTGTATCTGACCTGCGCATCACCTTCTCTCCAGTGTTGACTTCAAAGGGGGCTGTCGGAATATTGAAGCCAACACTGGTCTTCTCCCTCGGATAAACCGAGTTCTCAATAAGAGGTTCATGTTCGGAACCAAGCGAACAACGAACCACTTCGCCAACAGACTGTCGGTCACGGTCAGTGACCTAAAAGACGAGGCGCCCCTAATAAACGCAACCATGTCGCTATCGCGTCCGGCTAGCAAAGAAGAAGCCGTTACGATATCTTTGTCCTGTTCTGTGATATATTACCGAGGATGTTCATTCCCTCAAGTTAACCAGAACAGTTCTGCTCATCCTGTTCCCCTTTGGTTCCGCGGCTTCGCCGCCGTGTCTTCACTCTCCCCATCCCTCACACTTTCTGTCTTCGCCAACTCTCAACGCTTTGCTCCGTCACTCCCGCTCCTTCGCTCAAGCTCTCATACTCCGCCAGCACTCTCTCTCATGCCAACCTGTCTACCTGTGCTATCTCGCATCTAAGCCCTCATCAGCTCCCGCGACTAACTCCTCGAACCGCTCTCGCTCACGTCACTCTGCTGACGTACATCTGCATGTTCCAATGCTTCTGCTTGCTTCTGCTACTGCTGTTCTCGTATCTGCATTCATCTGACATTGGGAACCCTATGTATCGACTAGAAAGGAAGGAGAACTTTAATACGTAGTGGCACGGTGTGGCTAATATGCACACCAAACAATCAGACTAGGCATATGTCACTGATCATGACCGACGAAATTCAAATATGGGTGGTCAACGTTCACCAACCATAACATGAGTCACAAACGGTCAGATGGGGGAAAATGGTATGGGAACATCAGTTCTCAACTCACAAGTACAGCGATCTTCAATGAGTAGTAGCACGGTGTGGCTACCATGCACAAAGACCGACCAAAGTACGCATATGTGCTGCCTTTGACCAAAGAAATCCGATGTGTGTGGTCAACATTGACAACTCATAATATGAGTCACACATGGTCTGAGGGGGAAACAATGGTTTGGGAACACCGGGTATCAAGTAGCAAGCACAAGGACCTTCAATACGTTCTGGCATAGTGTGGATACCATGCACGATGACCAACCAAAGAAGGCGTATGTCACTGACCATGACCAAATAATGTACTGAGTGTGGTAAACTTTCACAACTCATAACACGAGTCACAAATGGTCAGAGTGGAAAACAATGGTTTGTGAATACTAGTTATTGAGTAAAAAGTACAAATACCTTCAATATGTAGTGGCACAGTGTGGCTACCATGCACAGAGACCAACCAAAGTATGCATATGTCACTGACCATGACCAACGAATTTCACCTCATGTGGTCCACGTTGACAACTCACAACACGAGTCACAGATAGTCTGAGGGGGGTAACAATGGTTTGGGAACACTAGCTATCAACTAGAAAGTACATATACGTTCAATACGTAGTGCCACGGCGTGGTAACCATGTACAGTGGCAACCCAAAGTAAGCATATGTCACTAACCATGACCAAACGAATTTGACAGTGTGTGGTCAACGTTGAAAACTTTTAACACGAGTCACAAATGGTCAGAGGGGGAAAAAATGGGTTGGGAACACTAGCTATCAACTAGAAAGTAAAAAGACCTTGAACAAGTACTGGCACGGTGTCGCTAGCGTGCAAAATGACCAACCAAAGGATGCATATGTCACTGACTGTGACGGAAGAAGTCCACTATGTGTGGTCAACCCTGACAACTCATAACACGAGTCACAAATGGTGAGAGGGAGAGACAATGGTTTGGGAACCCTATACATGGAATAGAAAGGACAAATAAGTTCAATACGTAGTGGCACGGTGTGGCTACCATGCACACCAAACAACCAAACTGGGCATATGTCACTGACCATGACCAAGAAACTTCAATATGGGTGGTCAACTTTCACCAACCATAACACGAGTCACAAACCGTCGGAGGGGGAGACAATGGTCCGGGAATGTCAGTTCTCAACTAGCAAGTATAACGACATCCAATCAGTAGTAGCACGGTGTGGCTACCATGCACAATGACCGACCAAAGTAGGCATATGTACTGCTTGTGACCAAATAAATCCACTGTGTGTGGTCAACGTTGACAACTCATAATACGAGTCACAAATGGTCATAGTGGAAGACAATGGTTTTTGAATACTACTTATTGACTAGCAAGTACAAGTAACTTCAATATGTAGTGGCACAGTGTGGCTACAATTCACAGTGACCAATCAAAGTATGCATATGTCACCGACCATGACCAAAGAATTCCACTTCATGTGGTCAACGTTGACAACTCACAGCACGAGTCATAGATAGTCAGAGGGAGTAAAAATGGTTTGGAAAGACTAGTTATCTGTAACAGACCATGACCAAAGAATATCACTATGTGTGGTAAACTTGGACAACTCATAACACGAGTCACAAATGGTCATAGTGGAAGAGAATGGGTTGTGAATACTAGATATCAAGAATCAAGTACAAATAACTTCAATATGTAGTGGCATAGTAAGGCTACCATGCACAGTGACCAACCAAAGTAATGCATAGGTCACTGACCATGACCAACGAATTTCACTTCATGTGGTCAACATTGACAACTCACAACACGAGTAACAGACAGTCTGAGGGGAGTAAAAATGGTTTGGGAACACTAGCTATCAACTAGAAAGCACAAATACCTTCAATACGTAGTGCCACAATGTGGTAACCATGTACATTGACAGCCCAAAGTAGGCATATGTCACTAAATATGATGAAACGAATTTCACACTGTGGTCAATGTTGAAGACTCATAACACGTGTCACAAATGGTCAGAGGGGGAAACAATGGGTTTGGAACAATAGTTATAAACTAGCAAGTACAAAGACCTTCAACAAGTAGTGGCATGGTGTGGCTAGCATGCACAGTGACCAACCAAAGGATGCATACGTCACTGACTATGACCGAAGAAGTCCACTATGTGTAGTCAACCTTGACAACTCATAGCACGAGTCACAAATGGTCAGAGGGAGAGACAATGGTTTGGGAATCCTATGCATGGACTAGAAAGGACAAATAGCTTCAATACATAGTGGCACGGTGTGGCTACTATACACACCAAACAACCAAACTAGCAATATGTCACTGACCATGACCAAACAATTTCATTATGGGTGGTCAACGTTCACCAACCATAACACGAGTCAAAAATGGTCAGAGGGGGAAACAATGGTCCGGGAGTATCAGTTCTCAACTAGCAAGTATAACGACATTCAATCAGTAATAGCACGGTGTGGCTACCATGCACAATGACCGACCAAAGTGGGCATATGTACTGCCTTTGACCGAAGAAATCCGCTGTGTGTGGTAAACGTTAACAACTCATAATACGAGTCACAAATGTTCAGAGGGGGAAACGATTGTTTGGGAACACCAGGTATCAACGAGCAAGCACAAGGACCTTCAATAGGTTCTGGCACGGTGTGGATACCATGCACGATGACCAACCAAAGTAGGCATATGTCACTGACCATGAGCAAATAATGTCACTAAGTGTGGTAAAATTTGACAACTCATAGCATGAGTCACAAATGGTCAGAGTGGAAGACAATGGTTTTTTAATACTATTTATCGACTAGAAAGTACAAATACCTTCAATATGTAGTGGCACAGTGTGGCTACCACGCATAGTGACCAACCAAAGTATGCATATATCACTGACCATGACCAACGAGTTTCACTTCATGTGGTCAACGTTGACAACTCGCAACACGAGTCACAGATAGTCTGAGGGGGGTAACAATGGTTTGGGAACACTAGCTATGAACTAGAAAGCACAAAGACCTTTAATATGTAGTGCCACGGCGTGGTAACCATGTACAGAGAACACCCAATGTAGGCATATGTCACTAACCATGAGGAAATGAATTTCACATTGTGTGGTCAATGTTGAAAAGTCATAACACGAGTCACAAATGGTCAGAGGGGGAAACAATGGGTTGGGAACACTATTTATCAACTAGCAAGTACGTAGACCTTCCACAAGTAGTGGCACGGTGTGGCTAGCGTGTACAGTGACCAACCAAAGGATGCATACGTCACTGACTATGACCGAAGAAGTCCACTATGTGTGGTCAACCTTGACGACTCAGAACACGAGTCATAAATGGTTAAAGGGATAGACAATGGTTTGGGAACCCTATGTATCGACTAGAAAGGACAGAAAACTTTAATACGTAGTGGCACGGTGTGGCTAATATGCTTACCAAACAACCAGACGAGGCATATGTCACTGACCATGACCGAAGAATTTCAATATGGGTGGTCAACATTCACCAACCATAACACAAGTCAAAAACAGTCAGAGGGGGGAACAATGGTCTGGGAACATCAGTTCTCAACTCACAAGTACAGCGATCTTCAATGAGTAGTAGCACGGTGTGGCTACCATGCACCATGACCGACCAAAGTACACATATAGACTGCCTTTGACCAAAGAAATCCGCTGTGTGTGGTCAACATTGACAACTCATAATACGAGTCACAAATGGTCTGAGGGGGAAACAATGGTTTGGGAAAACCAGGTATCAAGTAGCAAGCACAAGGACCTTCAATAAGTTCTGGCACAGTGTGGATACCATGCATGATGACCAACCAAAGTAGGCATATGTCACTGACCATGACCAAATAATATCACTGAGTGTGGTAAACTTTGACGACTCATTACACGAGTCACAAATGGTCAGAGTGGAAGACAATGGTTTTTGAATACTAGTTCTCGAGTAGCAAGTAGAAATACCTTCAATATGTAGTGGCACAGTGTGGCTACCGTGCACAGTGACCAACCAAAGTACGCATATGTCACTGACCATGACCAACGAATTTCACTTCATGTGGTCAACGTTGACAACACGCAACACGAGTCACAGATAGTCTGAGGGGGGTAACAATGGTTTGGGAACACTAGCTATGAACTAGAAAGCACAAAGACCTTTAATACGTAGTGCCACAGCGTGGTAACCATGTACAGTGACAACCCAAAGTAGGCATATGTCACCAACCATGACGAAATCAATTTCACATTGTGTGGTCACTGTTGAAAACTCAAAACACGAGTCACAAATGGTCATAGGGGGAAACAATGGGTGGGGAACTATAGTTATCAACTAGCAAGTACGAAGACCTTCAACAAGTAGTGGCACGGTGTGGCTAGCGTGCACAGTGACCAACCAAAGGATGCATACATCACTGACTATGACCGAAGAAGTCCACTATGTGTGGTCAACCTTGACAACTTATAACACGAGTCACAAATGGTCAGAGGGAGCCACAATGGTTTGGGAACCCTATGCAGGGATTAGAATAGACAAGTAACTTCAATACGTAGTGGCACGGTGTGGCTACTATGCACACCAAACAACCAAACTAGGCATATGTCACTGACCATGACCAAACAACTTCAATATGGGTGGTCAACGTTCACCAACCATAACACGATTCACAAATGGTGAGAGGGGGAAACAATGGTCCGGGAATATGAGTTCTCAACTAGAAAGTATAACGACATTCAATCAGTAATAGCACGGTGTGGCTACCATGCACAATGACTGACCAAAGTAGGCATATGTACTGCCTTTGACCGAAGAAATCCACTGTGTGTGGAAAACGTTGACAACTCATATTACGTGTCACAAATGGTCAGAGGGGGGAACACCAGGTATCAAGTATTAAGCAGAAGGACCTTCAATAAGTTCTGGCATGGTGTGGATACCATGCACGATGACCAACCAAAGTAGGCATATGTCACTGACCATGACCAAATAATGTCACCGAGTGTGGTAAACTTTCACAACTCATAACACGAGTCACAAAAGGTCAGACTGGAAAACAATGGTTTGTGAATACTAGTTATCGAGAAAAAACTACAAATACCTTCAATATGTAGTGGCACAGTGTGGCTACCATTCACAGTGATTAACCAAAGTATGCATATGTCACTGACCATGACCAACGAATTTCACTTCATGTGGTCAACGTTGACCACTCACAACACGAGTCACAGATAGTCTGAGGGGGGTGAAACGATGGTTTGGGAACACTAGCTATCAACTAGAAAGTACAAAGACCTTCAATACGTAGTGCCACGGCGTGGTAACCATGTACAGTGACAACCCGAAGAAGGCATATGTCACTAACCATTACCAAAAGAATTTCACAGTGTGTGGTCAACATTGAAAACTCATAACACGTGTCACAAATGGTCAGAGGGGGAAACAATGGGTTGAGAACACTAGTTATCAACTAGCAAGTACAAAGACATTCAACAAGTACTGGCACGGTGTGGCTAGCGTGCAAAGTGACCAACCAAAGGATGCATATGTCACTGACTGTGAAGGAAGAAGTCCACTATGTGTGGTCAACCTTGACAGCTCAAAACACAAGTCACAAATGGTCAGAGGGAGAGACAATGGTTTGGGAACCCTGTACATGGACTAGAAAGGACAAATAAGTTCAATACGTAGTGGCACGGTGTGGCTACTATGCACACCAAACAACCAAACTAGGCATATGTCACTGACCATGACCAAACAATTTCAATATGGGTGGTCAACGTTCACCAACCATAACACGACTCACAAACGGTCGGAGGGGGAGACAATGGTCTGGGAATATCAGTTCTCAACTATCAAGTATAACAAAATTCAATCAATAGTAGCACGGTGTAGCTACCATGCACAATGACCGACCAAAGTAGGCATATGTATTGCCTTTGACCAAATTAATCTGCTGTGTGTGGTCAACATTGACAACTCATAATACGAGTCGCAAATGGTCAGAGGGAGAAACAATGGTTTGGGGACACCAGGTATCAACTAGCAAGCACAGTGACCTTCAACGAGTTGTGGCACGGTGTTGATACCATGCACGATGACCAACCAAAGTATGCATATGTCACTGACCATGACCAACGAATGTCACCATGTGTGGCAAATGTTGACAACTCATAACACGAGTCACAAATGGTCACAATGGAAGACAATGGTTTCTCAATACTACGTATTAACTAGCAAGTACAAATACCTTCAATATATAGTGGCACAGTGTGGCTTCAATGCACAGTGACCAACCAAAGTATGCATATGTCACCGACCATGACCAAAGAATTCCACTTCATGTGGTGAACGTTGACAACTCATAGCACGAGTCACAGATAGTCAGAGGGGTTAAAAATGGTTTGGGAAGACTAGCTATATGTAACAGACCATGACCAAAGAATGTCACTATGTGTGGTAAACATTGACAACTCATAACACGAGTCACAAATGGTCAGAATGGAAGACAATGGTTTCTGAATACTAGATCACGACTAGCAAGTACAAATACCTTCAATATGTAGTGGCACAGTGTGGCTACCATGGACAGTGACCAACCAAAGTATGCATATGTCACTGACCATGACCAATGAATTTCACTTCATGTGGTCAACGTTGACAACTCGCAACACGAGTCACAGATAGTCTGAGGGGGGTAACATTGGTTTGGGAACACTAGCTATGAACTAGTAAGCACAAAGACCTTTAATACGTAGTGCCACGGCGTGGTAACCATGTACGATGACAATCCAAAGTAGGCATATGTCACTATCCATGAGTAAACGAATTTCACATTGTGTGGTCAATGTTGAAAACTCATAACACGAGTCACAAATGGTCAGAGGGGGAAACAATGGGTTGGGAACACTATGTATCTTCTAGTAAGTACAACAATCTTTTGTATGTATTGGCACGGTGTGGCTACCATGCACAATGACCTACCCAAGTAGAATACATTACTGCTTATGACCAAAGAATTTTAGTGTGTGTGGTCAACGTTCACAACTCATAATACAAGTCAAAAATGGACAGAGGGAGAAACAATGGTTTTGGAATACTCGGTATCGACTAGCGAGTACAAATACCTTCGATAAGTGGTGGCAATGTGTGGCTACCATGCAGAATGACCAACCAAAGTATGCTTGTGTCACTGAACATTATGAAAAGAATTTCACTGTGTGTACTCACCTTTCCTTCTTACGTCTGGTCGATCGGAGCAATGGTTGAGAAGTTGTTCAAGCTCGAAGTTGCAATCTTTGAAATTCCGTCCGTGTCAATTGTTTATGAGTAAACTAACTTTGTTATTATCCATAATGCTGAAAACCACCCTCTAATCTTACACCCCCTTATTTTATGTCCTCTACCCATAGGAATTCACATAACATCATTTGGACATCATATGAACACCATGTGAGTTGGCTTAGTGCTTATAGAATTAGATTATGGAGCAGTAGGTCCTGGGTTTGAATCCGCGTACGCGCAATATAGAATAGGCTCGCGACCTGGGGGGGAGGGGGGCCGTGTTGTGATACCTCTACTCTACCTTTGAGCCTAAGCCGTGGGGCAGTAGGGGGGGTGTCATAATGCGGTCGCAAATCAGTCCTCCAGGTTGTCCACGGAACATCCCTCTAGGGTGGTGGGAGGGAGTATTCCAGTGAAAGAACCTACGTGCAACAAATAACCAAAAACCGACCTAGTGTCAAAGGGAGAAACCTTTTAATATTTATTGACTAGAAAGTGCAAAGACCTTCAACAAGAAGTGGCACGGTGTGGCTACCATGCACAATGACCAACCAGATTAGGCATGTGCCACTTACGATGACCAAATAGTTTTACTATGTCTGGTCAACGTTGACAAACCATAATATGGGTCACGAATTGTCAGAGGGGGAAACAATGGTTTAGGAATACTAGATACCAACTAGTAAGTACAACGACCTTCAATCAAAAGTAGCATGGTGTGGCTACCATGCACAATGACCGACCAAAGTAGGCATATGTACTGCCTTTGAACAAAGAAATCCGCTGTGTGTGGTAAACGTTGACAACTCATAATACGAGTCACAAATGGTCAGATGGGGACACAATGGTTTGGGAACACCAGGTATCAACTAGCAAGCACAAGGACCTTCAATACTTTCTGGAACGGTGTGGATACCATGCACGATGACCAACCAAAGTAGGCATATGTCACTGACCATGAGCAAATAATGTCACTAAGTGTGGTAAACTTTGACAGCTCATAACACGAGTCACAAATGGTCAGAGTGGAAGACAATGATTTTTGAATACTAGTTATCGACTAGCAAGTACAAATACCTTCAATATGTAGTGGCACAGTGTGGCTACCATGCATTGTGACCAACCAAAGTATGCATATGTCACTGACCATGACCAATGAATTTCACTTCATGTGGTCAACGTTGACAACTCGCAACATGGTCACAGATAGTCTGAGGGGGGTAACAATGGTTTGGGAACACTAGCTATGAACTAGAAAGCACAAAGACCTTTAATACGTAGTGCCACGGCGTGGTAACCATATATAGTGACAATCCACAGTAGGCATATGTCACTATCCATGACAACACAAATTTCACAGTGTGTGGTCAACGATGAAAACTCATAACACGAGTCACAAATGGTCAGAGGGGGAAACATGGGTTGGGAGCACTAGTTATCAACTAGCAAGTACAAAGACCTTCAACAAGTAGTGGCACGGTGTAGCTAGCATGCAAAGTGACCAACCAAAGGATGCATAAGTCACTGACTGTGACAGAAGAAGTCCACTATGTGTGGTCAACCTTGACATCTCATTACACGAGTCACAAGTGGTCAGAGGGAGAGACAATGGTTTGGGAACCCTATGCATGGACTAGAAAGGACAAATAACTTCAATACGTAGTGGCATGGTGTGGCTACTATGCACACCAAACAACCAAACTAGGCATATGTCACTGACCATGACCAAACAATTTCAATATGGGTGGTCAACGTTCACCAGCCATAACACGATTCACAAATGGTCAGAGGGGAAAACAATGGTCCAGGAATATCAGTTCTCAACTAGCAAGTATAACTACATTCAATCAGTAATAGCACAGTGTGGCTACCATGCACAATGACCGACCAAAGTAGGCATATGTACTGCCTTTGACCGAAGAAATCCGCTGTGTGTGTAAACGTTCACAACTCATAATACGAGTCACAAATGGTCTGAGAGGGAAACAATGGTTTGGGAACACGAGGTATCAACTGGCAAGCACAAGGACCTTCAATAAGCTCTGGCACGGTGTGGATACCATGCACGATGACCAACCAAAGTAGGCATATGTCACTGACCATGAGCAAATAATGTCACCAAGTGTGGTAAAAGTTGAGAACTCATAACACGAGTCACAAGTGGTCAAACTGGAAGACAATGATTTTTTAATACTAGTTATCGACTAGCAAGTACAAATACCTTCAATATGTAGTGGCACAGTGTGGCTACCATGCACAGTGACCAACCAAAGTATGCATATGTCACTGACCATGACCAACGAATTTCACTTCATGTGGTCAACGTTGACAACTCGGAACACGAGTCACAGAGAGTCTGAGGGGGTGGTAACAATGGTTTGGGAACACTAGCTATGAACTAGAAAACACAAAGACCTTTAATACGTAGTGCCATGGCATGGTAACCATGTACAGTGACAACCCAAAGTAGGCATATGTCACTAACCATGACCAAACGAATTTCACACTGTGTGGTCAACGTTGAAAACTCATAACACGAGTCACAAATGGTCAGAGGGAGATACAATGGGTTGGGAACACTAGTTATCAACTAGCAAGTACAAAGACCTTCAACAAGTAGTGGCACGGTGTGGCTAGCGTGAAAAGTGACCAACCAAAGGATGCATATGTCACTGTCTGTGACGGAAGAAGTCCATTATGTGTAGTCAACCTTGACAACTCATAACACGAGTCACAAATGGTCAGAGGGAGAGACAATGGTTTGGGAACCCTATACATGGACTAGAAAGGGAAAATAACTTCAATACGTAGTGGCACGGTATGGCTACTATGCACACCAAACAACCAAACTAGGCATATGTCACTGACCATGACCAAAAAATTTCAATATGAGTGGTCAACGTTCACCAACCATAACACGAGTCACAAACGGTCGGAGGGGGAGACAATGGTCCGGGAGTATCAGTTCTCAACTAGCAAGTATAACGACATTCAATCAGTAGTAGCACGGTGTGGCTACCATGCACAATGACCGACCAAAGTAGGCATATGTATTGCCTTTGACCAAATAAATCCGCTGTGTGTGGTCAACGTTGACAACTCATAATACGAGTCACAAATGGTCAGAGGGGGAAACAATGGTTTGGGAACACCAGGTATCAACTAGCAAGCACAGTGACCTTCAATGAGTTGTTGCACGGTGTTGATACCATGCACGATGACCAACCAAAGTATGCATATGTCAATGACCATGACCAAAGAATGTCACCATGTGTGGTAAATGTTGACAACTCATAACACGAGTCACAAATGGTCTGAGTGGAAGACAATGGTTTCTGAATACTACTTATCGATTAGCAAGTACAAATACCTTCAATATGTAGGTGCACAGTGTGGCTACATGCACAGTGACCAACCAAAGTATGCATGTCACCGACCATGACCAAAGAATTCCACTTCATGTGGTCAACGTTGACAACTCACAGCACGAGTCACAGATAGTCAGAGGGGGTAATAATGGTTTGGGAAGACTAGCTATATGTAACAGACCATGACCAAAGAATGTCACTATGTGTGGTAAACTTTTACAACTCATAACACGAGCCACAAATGGTCAGAGTGGAAGAGAATGGTTTGTGAATACTAGATCACGACTAGCAAGTACTAATACCTTCAATATGTAGTGGCATAGTGTGGCTACCATGCACAGTGACCAACCAAAGTATGCATATGTCACTGACCATGACCAACGAATTTCACTTCATGTGGTCAACGTTGACAGCTCGCAACACGAGTCATAGATAGTCTAAGGGGGGTAACAATGGTTTGGGAACACTAGCTATCAACTAGAAAGCACAAAGACATATAGTACGTAGTGCCACTGCGTGGTAACCATGTACAGTGACAAAACGAAATTCACATTGTGTGGTCAATGTTGAAAACTTATAACACGAGTCACAAATGGTCAGAGGGGGAAACAATGAGTTGGGAACACTATGTATCTTCTACTAAGTACAATGATCTTTCGTATGTATTGGCACGGTGTGGCTACCATGCTTAATGACCTACCCAAGTAGGAATACATCACTGCTCATGACCAAAGAGGTTTAGTGTGTGTAGTCAACGTTCACAACTCACAATACAAGTAAAAAATGGTCAGAGGGAGAAAAAATGGTTTGGGAATACTCAGTATCGACTAGCAAGTACAAAGACCTTCAATAAGTGGTGGCAATTTGTGGCTACCATGCACAATGACCAACCAAAGTATGCTTGTGTCACTGAACATTATAAAAAGAATTTCACTGTGTGTAGTCAGCTTTCCTTCTTACGGCTGGTCGATCGGAGCAATGGTTGAGAAATTGTTCAAGCTCAAAGTTGCAATCTTTGAAATTCCATCCGTGTCAATTGTTTATGATTAAACTGTCCTCTACCACCCTCTAATCTTACACCCCCTTGTTTTATGTCCTCTATCCATAGGAATTCATATAACATCATTTGGACATCATATGAACACCATGTGAGTTGGCTTAGTGCTTATATAATTAGATTATGGAGTAGTAGGTCCTGGGTTTGAATCCTCGTACGCGCAATGTAGAATAAGCTCGCGCCCTGGGGGGGGGGGGGGGCGTGTTGTGATACCTCTACTCTACCTTTGAGCCTAAGCTATCGGGGGGTAGGGGGGGTGTCATAATGCGGTCGCAAATATGTCCTCCAGGTCATCCACGGAACATCCCTCTAGGGGGGTGGGAAGGAGTATTCCAATGAAGGCACCTACGCGCAACAAATCAACAAAAACCGACCTGGTGTCAAAGGGAGAAACCTTTTGCTATTTATTGACTAGAAAGTGCAAATACCTACAACAAGAAGTGGCACGGTGTGGCTACCATGCACAATGACCAACCAGATTAGGCATGTGCCACTTACCATGACCAAATAATTTTACTATGTGTGGTCAACGTTGACAAACCATAATATGGGTCACGAATTGTCAGAGGGGGAAACAATGGTTTAGGAATACTACATACCAACTAGCAAGTACAACGACCTTCAATCAAAATTAGCATGGTGTGGCTACCATGCACAATGACCGACCAAAGTAGGCATATGTACTGCCTTTGACCAAAGAAATCCGCTTTGTGTGGTAAACGTTGACAACTCATAATACGAGTCACAAATGGTCAGAGGGGGACACAATGGTTTGGGAACACCAGGTATCAACTAGCAAGCACAAGGACTTTCAATATGTTCTGGCACGGTGTGGATACCATGCACGATGACCAACCAAAGTAGGCATATTTCACTGACCATGACCAAAGAATGTCACTAAGTGTGGTAAAATTTGACAACTCATAACACGAGACACAAATGGTCAGAGTGGGAGACAATGGTTTTCAAATACTAGTTATCGACTAGCAAGTACAAATAGCTTCAATATGTAGTGGCACAGTGTGGCTACCATGCACAGTGACCAACCAAAGTATGCATATGTCACTGACCATGACCAACGAATTTCACTTCATGTGGTCAACGTTGACAACTCGCAACACGACTCACAGATAGTCTGAGGGGGGTAACAATGGTTTGGGAACACTAGCTATGAACTAGAAAGCACAAAGACCTTTAATACGTAGTGCCATGGCGTGGTAACCATGTACAGTGACAACCCAAAGTGTCAGAAGAATGTAGACACGAGAACAGCATGCCGAAGCAGGCAGAAGCATCAAGATATGCAAGTGTACGTTAGCGGAGTGATGTAGGCGAGAGCGGTGTGAGGAGTTAGTCGCGGAAGCAGATAGAGGCCGAGACGCGAGGTAGTCAAGGTAGGCAAGTTGATGTGAGAGAGTACACGCGAGATGAGTGATGGTTGGCGGAGTAAGAGAGATGAGCGAAGGAGAGAAAGTGATGGAGCGAAGAGTTGAGAGGGGCTGGCGAAGACAGGAAATGCGAGGAGTGAGCAGAGGGAAGACACGACGGTGAAGCCGCGGAACCAAGGGGGGAACAGGATGAGCAGAACTGTTCTGGTTAAGTAGGGAGGGAATGAAAATCCTCCATATGTACAGCAGAACAGAAGAGAGGATATGAGTAACGGCTTCTTCTGCGCTAACCGGACGCGCTTGCGATGAATCCGCTTATTAGGGGATCCCTCGGTAGGATGGCCGTTGATAGGTCAACGACCGTTAACGGCTAGTCAGAGGTGATGACCGAGGTGGTTCTAAGCCACAGCTGAACCGTTATTGAGATTTTAATCTCGGGTGTGTCACGCTCCGTCAGATTCATATCCCGACACCCCCTTTGAATCTGACAGACTATCTATGTGAGTAGGTCCGTTCCATGGCAATGGAGCGTCCTAAACCCCGAGAGGAAAGGAAGTGTGACCACATGTCTCCAAGGTCCCCTGGATGTGCGTCAACAAGTGCATGATAGGTTCTGTGCATGACAGTCTTCAGTTCTCTGCGTACTTGTTGATTTGCCTCAGCGTACGACTCAATCCGTTGTTCTGGTGGTCCAATGTAGAGCTGATCACCAAACAGACAGTCTGTTACCCCGAGATGTAGGAGAAGAACTTGGTAGAGGAACCTGTACACCTGCTCGACCCATTCTTGTGTTTGTGTCCATCCTTCATAACGCCCAAAGGCGGGCAAAGGGTCAATTTCTCCTGCCATTGTGGGCAGTTTTGGCATGTTGGTGCAGACACCTCTGAGCCAGTGAGCCACCACCCCTGATGAAGAATCTTGAGCCAAAGCATTGGGTTAGTGTGAGCTGTACTGAAGTGATGGTGATAGGAGGGATGCACAAGGGGTCGTTGTTGATCGCACGCCGCTTCAAAGGTGATTCGTTGGACGTTCACGGAGTAGTCGTCTGTTGGTGGGGTGTGTCTATCGGTGTTGTACTCGACAGATCCTCAGAGTAGGTTGACGAGTGAATGTTCACAAACTGACCATCCAACAGCGTGTGTCAGGACAGAGGTAGACGATGTGTGCACGTTGGACCCGTCTTCGGCGAGCATTTCAACTTGGGGAGAAGGTGGAGCGGCCATGACAATGGTTGGTCTGGAGGTTCGTCGGACGTGCGAGGTACAGGCAGTCAGTGTAGCAGTTGAGTTGAGCAGAGAAGATGCACCTGTGGGTTGGTGATGCGGATTAGTAGTTCCTGTGTGTAGGGAAGTAGATGATGATGGAGGTCA
The DNA here is from genome assembly GCA_023375785.1 of Penium margaritaceum. NCBI lineage: Eukaryota > Viridiplantae > Streptophyta > Zygnematophyceae > Desmidiales > Peniaceae > Penium > Penium margaritaceum. The sequence continues at coordinate 185,109 of SZWC01000006.1, read as the reverse complement.
GCAGAGGTGACAAGGTGTGTACAAGGAAGAAGGATTTTTGTCGTGAAGCAGGTGATGTGACCGGGCAGATTCCTTGTGCTGAGCAGAAGATGATACTGATGGTGGAGAACGATTGATGACAAAGTGGGCACAGGGGCGAAACCACGTGCGCTGCGAAGTTTTGGCATGGGCGCAGGTTGTCGCGACTCAAGTGATGTGACCAGGCGGATCCATGTGCCGGGCAGAGGATAATACAGACTGCGGAGGAGCGATTGATGATGGAGTGGGTGCAGGGGCGAAACCACGTGCGCTGATGAATTAGGGGAGTAAGATGCGGCAAGGGGAAGGCAGATGCCAATGCGCCGCGAGAAATCTGCTGCCGGCGTGGGTGTAGGCTGCTGTGAAGCGGGCAGCTAGCTCGTGCAGATCCTTGTGCTGGCCACAGATGCTGATGATGATTGCTCAAGCAGAAGCTGATGATGATGACGGAGTGGGCGCAGGGGCGAACCGCGTGCGTTGAAGGAAGTTTCGGCGTGGGTGCAGGTCGTCGTGGAAAAAGGCAATGCGACCAAGCGGATCCTTGTGGCGAGCTGAAAGCAATGCGGAAGCGGAGGAAACGATTGATGAATGAGTGGGCGCAGGGGCGAAACCACGTGCGCTGTAAAACGATGTTGGTGGGAATAATTGATGCGAAGGCGGCGCGGAGGATGCTGATGATGTAGAGACGGAGATGAGGCAGGAACAAGAGACTGATTGGAGCTGAGGAGACTGGAGCGAGGATGGCAAGGAGGGCTGATGGAAGCAGATGAGGATGATGCGAGAAGTAAAGAATGGAGGCTGATGATAATACAGGAGCGATGCGAGCGGAGGGAGGCGAAATGAGAAGCGATGCGGCAGGGAGCTAGAGCGACACAACCACTTCTTCTACGTTCAGGAGAGTGACGGCTTGTTCCCCAGTTGGCTCAGAAATGGGAGCAAGAAGACTTGTGGTGTCCGATATCCTGTCCGCTGGAAGAGGTTGGTTGTGGCAGAGGGAGTCAGGCAGTGGGCAGAGGTACTAGACCGCTGATTTCAGGAGAGTGACGGCTTATTCCCCAGTTGGCTCGGAATGGGAGCAGGGAGACAAGTGGTGTCCGATATCTTGAGAGCGGCAGTTTTGGCTGCAGCTGCTGACGAGGCGAGAAGGCGATGCGAGAAGGCGACTCAAGATGATGGATGCGAGCGGACCGAGGATGTCGCCGAGGAAGTAGCAGATGATGCTCATGAGGCAAGGTGCAAGAGGAGGAGATGTCCGTGGAGGCGAAGGCAATGAGGGGTAGTGGATGGCAGACGGCAGGAAGCTTCTTGGTAGTTGACGGCAGGCGGCGGCTCGAAGAAGCTTGCGACTGATGTGGGCGACAGGTCACCGGTTGTTAGCCACGGGTGCAGAAATGGACGCAGGGATTTCTTAGGATGACTAGGCATTTCTTCCGTGCGAGGAACTCGTCAGGCAGAGCTGCTGATGTCAGCTGCTGGCGAAGCTTTGAAGTGCGGGGCGACGATAGCGGCGGCAGGAGAACGCGAGTGGAAGTGATGAAGGAAGGATGACGGCAGAGCGATGACGCGGTCACGAGACTCCAGGTGATGTTTCCTGAAGCTCTAATACCATGTCAAAAGAATGTAGACACGAGAACAGAAGTAGAAAAAGCAAGCATAAGCGTCAGGACATGCAAGTGTACGTCAGCGGAGTGACGTAGGTGAGAGCGGTGTGAGGAGTTAGTCGGAGAAGCTGATAGAGGCCGAAACGCGAGGTAGTCGAGGTAGGCAAGTTGATGTGAGAGAGTACAAGCAAGATGAGTGATGGTTGGCGGAGTAAGAGAGATGAGCGAAGGAGCGAAAATGATGGAGCAAACAGTTGAGAGGGGCTGGCGAAGACAAGAAATGTGAGGAGCGAGCAGAGCAAAGACACGGCGGCGAAGCGGAGGAACCAAGGGGGGAACAGGATGAGCAAAACTGTTCTGGATAATTAGGGAGGGAATGAACATCCTCCATATGTACAACAAAACAGAAGAGAGGACATGAGTAACGGCTTCTTCTGCGCTAGCCGGACGCGCTTGCGATGATTCCGCTTATTGGGGGATCCCTCGGTAGGATGACCGTTGATAGGTCGAGGACCGTTAACGGCTAGTCAGAGGTGATGACGGAGGTGGTTCTAAGCCAGAGCTGAACCGTTATTGACCTGTTAATCTCGGGTGTGTCACGCTCTGTCAAATTCATATCCCGACAAAAAGTAGGCATATGTCACTTACCATGACGAAACAAATTTCACATTGTGTGGTCAATGTTGAAAACTCATAACACGAGTCACAAATGGTCAGAGGGGGAAACAATGGGTTGGGAACACTAGTTATCAACTAGCAAGTACAAAGAACTTCAACAAGTAGTGGCATGGTGTGGCTAGCGTGCACAGTGGCCAACCAAAGGATGCATACGTCACTGACTATGACCGAAGAAGTCCACTATGTGTGGTCAACCTTGACAACTCATAACACGAGTCACAAATGGTCAGAGGGAGAGACAATGGTTTGGGAACCCTACGTATCGACTAGAAAGGACAGAGGACTTTAATACATAGTGGCACGGTGTGGCTAATATGCACACCAAACAACCAGACTAGGCATATGTCACTGTCCATGACCGAAGAAGTTCAATATGGGTGGTCAACGTTCACCAACCATACCACGAGTCACAAACGGTCAAAGGGGGGAACAATGGTCTGGGAACATCAGTTCTCAAGTCACAAGTTTAGCGATCTTCAATGAGTAGTAGCACGGTGTGGCTACCATGCACAATGACCGACCAAAGTACGCATATGTACTGCCTTTGACCAAAGAAATCCGCTGTGTGTGGTCAACATTGACAACTCATAATATGAGTCACAAATGGTCTGAGGGGGAAACAATGGTTTGGGAACACCA
>SZWC01000006.1:144395-166727 GCA_023375785.1 Penium margaritaceum | reverse complement strand
TATGTCACTGACCATGACCAAACAATTTCAATATGGGTGGTCAATGTTCACCAACCATAGCACAATTCACAAATGGCCAGGGGGGGGGGGGAATAATGTTCCGGTAATATCAGTTCTCAACTAGCAAGTATAACGGCATTCAATCAGTAATAGCACGGTGTGGCTACCATGCACAATGACTGACCAGCGTAGGCATTTATACTGCCTTGGACCGAAGAAATCCGCTGTGTGTGGTAAACGTTGATAACTCATAATACGAGTCACAAATGTTCAGAGGGAGAAACAATGGTTTGGGAACACCATTTATCAACTAGGAAGCACAAGGACCTGAAATAAGTTCTGGCACGGTGTGGATACCATGCACGATGACCAACCAAAGTAGGCATATGTCACTGACCATGAGCAAATAATGTCCCTAAGTGTGGTAAAATTTGACAACTCATAACACGAGTCACAAATGGTCAGAGTGGAAGACAATGGTTTTTGAATACTAGTTATCAAGTAGCAAGTACAAATACCTTCAATATATAGTGGCACAGTGTGGCTACCATGCACAGTGACCAACCAAAGTATGCATATGTCACTGACCATGACCAACGAATTTCACTTCATGTGGTCAACGTTGACAACTCGCAACACGAGTCACAGATAGTTTGAGGGGGGTAACAATGGTTTGGGAACACTAGCTATGAACTAGAAAGCACAAAGACCTTTAATACGTAGTGCCACAGCGTGGTAACCATGTACAGTAACAACCCAAAGTAGGCATATGTCAGTAACCTCGACGAAACAAATTTCACATTGTGTGGTCAATGTTGAAAACTCATAACAAGAGTCACAAATTGTCAGAGGGGGAAACAATGGGTAGGGAACACTAGTTATCAACTAGCAAGTATGAAGACCTTCAACAAGTAGTGGCACGGTATGGCTAGCGTGCACAGTGACCAACGAAAGGATGCATACGTCACTGACGATGACGGAAGAAGTCCACTATGTGTGGTCAACCTTGACAACTCATATTACGAGTCACAAATGGTCAGAGGGAGAGACAATGGTTTGGGAACCCTATGTATTGACTAGAAAGGACAGAGAACTTTAATACGTAGTGGCACGGTGGGGATAATATGCACACCAAACAACCAAACTAGGCATATGTCACTGACCATGACCGAAGAATTTCAATATGGGTGGTCAACGTTCACCAACCATAACACGAGTCACAAACGGCCAGAGAGGGGAACAATGGTCTGGGAACATCAGTTCTCAACTTACAAGTACAGCGATCTTCAATGAGTAGTAGCACGGTGTGGCTACCATGCACAATGACCGACCAAAGTACGCATATGTACTGCCTTTGACCAAAGAAATCCGCTGTGTGTGGTCAACATTGAAAACTCATAATATGAGTCACAAATGGTCTGAGGGGAAAACAATGGTTTGGTAACACCAGGTATCAAGTAGCAAGCACAAGGACCTTCAATACGTTCTGGCACGGTGTGGATACCATGCACGATGACCAACCAAAGTAGGCATATGTCACTGACCATGACCAAATAATGTCACTAAGTGTGGTAACCTTTGACAACTCATAACACGAGTCACAAATGGTCAGAGTGGAAAACAATGGTTTGTGAATACTAGTTATCTGGTAACAAGTACAAATACCTTCAGTATGTAGTGGCACAGTGTGGCTACCATGCACAGTGACCAACCAAAGTATGCATATGTCACTGACCATGACCAACGAATTTCATTTCATGTGGTCAACGTTGACAACTCACAACACAAGTCACATATAGTCTGAGGGGGGTAACAATGGTTTGGGAACACTAGCTAACAACTAGAGCGTACAAAGACCTTCAATACGTAGTGCCACGGCGTGGTAACCATGTACAGTGACAACCCAAAGTAGGCATATGTCACTAACCATGACCAAACAAATTTCACAGTGTGTGGTCAACGTTGAAAACACATAACACGAGTCACAAACGGTCAGAGGGAGAGACAATGGTTTGGGAACCCTATACATGGACTAGAAAGGACAAATAACTTCAATACGTAGTGGCACCGTGTGGCTACTATGCACACCAAACAACCAAACTAGGCATATGTCACTGACCATGACCAAAACATTTCAATATGGGTGGTCAACATTTACCAACCATAACACGAGTCACAAACAGTCAGAGGGGGAGACAATGGTCCGGGAATATCAGATCTCAACTAGCAAGTATAACGACATTCAATCAATAGTAGCACGGTGTGGCTACCATGCACAATGACCGACCAAAGTAGGCACATGTACTGCCTGTGACCAAAGAAATCCGCTGTGTGTGGTCAACGTTGACAACTCATAATACGAGTCACAAATGGTCAGAGGGGGAAACAATGGTTTGGGAACACCAGTCATCAACTAGCAAGCACAGTGACCTTCAATGAGTTGTGGCACGGTGTTGATACCATGCACGATGACCAACCAAAGTATGCATATGTCACTGACCATGACCAAAGAATGTCACCATGTGTGGTAAATGTTTACAACTCATAACACGAGTCACAAATGGTCAGAGTGGAAGACAATGGTTTCTGAATACTTATCGACTAGCAAGTACAAATACCTTCAATATGTAGTGGCACAGTGTGGCTACAATGCACAGTGACCAACCAAAGTATGCATATGTCACCGACCATGATCAAAGAATTCCACTTCATGTGGTCAACGTTGACAACTCACAGCACAAGTCACATATACTCAGAGGGGGTAAAAATGGTTTGGGAAGACTACCTATATGTAACAGACCATGACCAAAGAATGTCACTATGTGTGGTAAACTTTGACAAATCATAACACGAGTAAAAAATGGTCAGAGTGGAAGAGAATGGTTTGTGAATACTATATCACGACTAGCAAGTACAAATACCTTCAATATGTATTGGCAAGTGTGGCTACCATGCACAGTGACCAACCAAAGAATGCATATGTTACTGACCATGACCCGCGAATTTCACTTCATGTGGTCAACGTTGACAACTCGCAACACGAGTCACAGATAGTCTGCGGGAGGTAACAATGGTTTAGGAACACTACCTATCAACTAGAAAGCACAAAGACCTTTAATACGTAGTGCCACGGCGTGGTAACCATGTACAGTGACAACCCAAAGTAGGCATATGTCACTAACCATGACCAAAGAATTTCAATATGGGTGGTCAACGTTCACAACCCATAACATGAGTCACAAATGGTTAGAGGGGGAAAACAATGGTTTCAAAACACTATGTATCTTCTAGTAAGTACAACGATGTTTCGTATGTATTGGCACGGTGTGGCTACCATGCACAATGACCTACCCAAGTAGGAATACATCACTGCTCATGACCAAAGAAGTTTAGTGTGTGTGGTCAACGTTCACAACTCATAATACAAGTCAAAAATGGACAGAGGGAGAAACAATGGTTTGGGAATACTCGGTATCGACTAGCAAGTACAAAGACATTCGATAAGTGGTGGCAATGTGTGGCTACCACGCACAATGACCAACCAAAGTATGCTTGTGTCACTGAACATTATAAAAAGAATTTCACTGTGTGTAGTCAGCTTTCCTTCTTACAGCTGGTCGATCGGAGCAATGGTTGAGAAGTTATTCAAGCTCGAAGTTGCAATATTTGAAATTCCGTCCCTGTCAATTTTTTATGATTAAACTAACTTTGTTATTATCCATAATGCTGAAAACCACCCTCTAGTCTTACACCCCCTTATTTTATGTCCTCTACCCATAGGAATTCATATAACATCATTTGGACATCATATGAACACCATGTGAGTTGGCTTAGTGCTTATAGAATTAGATTATGGAGCAGTAGGTCCTGGGTCTGAATCCTCGTGCGTGCAATATAGAATAGGCTCGCGACCTGGGCGGGGGGAGGGGGGGCGGCCGTGTTGTGATACCTCTACCCTACCTTCGAGCCTAAGCCGTGGGGGGGTAGAGGGGGTGTCATAATGTGGTCGCAAATCTTTCCTCCAGGTCGTCCACAGAACATCCCTCTAGGGGGGGTGGGAGGGATTATTCCAGTAAAGGCACCTACGTGAAAAAAATCAACAAAAACCGACCTGGTGTCAAAGGGAGAAACCTTTTGCTATTTATTGACTAGCAAGTGCAAAGACCTTCAACAAGAAGTGGCACGGTGTGGCTACCATGCACAATGACCAACCAGATTAGGCATGTGCCACTTACCATGACCAAATAATTTTAATATGTGTGGCCGACGTTGACAAACCATAATATGGGTCACGAATTATCAGAGGGGGAAACAATGGTTTATGAATACTAGATACCAACTAGCAAGTACAACGACCTTCAATCAAAAGTAGCATGGTGTGGCTACCATGCACAATGACCGACCAAAGTACGCATATGTACTGCCTTTGACCGAAGAAATCCGCTGTGTGTGGGAAACGTTGACAACTCATAATACGAGTAACAAATGGTCAGAGGGGGAAACAATGGTTTGGGAACACCAGGTATCAACTAGCAAGCACAAGGACCTTCAATACATTCTGGCACTGTGTGGATACCATGCAGGATGACCAACCAAAGTAGGCATATATCACTAACCATGAGCAAATAATGTCACTAAGTGTGGTAAAATTTGACAACTCATAACACGAGTCACAAATGGTCAGAGTGGAAGAAAATGGTTTTTTAATACTAGTTATCGACTAGAAAGTACAAACACATTCAATATGTAGTGGCACAGTGTGGCTACCATGCACAGTGACCAACCAAAGTATGCATATGTAACTGACCATGACCAACAAATTTCACTTCATGTGGTCAACGTTGACAACTCGCAACACGAGTCACAGATAGTCTGAGGGGGGTACAATGGTTTGGGAAAACTAGCTATAAACTAGAAAGCACAAAGACCTTTAATACGTAGTGCCACGGCGTGGTAACCATGTACAGTGACAACCCAAAGTAGGCATATGTCAGTAACCATAACGAAACGAATTTCACATTGTGTGGTCAATGTTGGAGACTCATAACACGAGTCACAAATGGTCAGAGGAGGAAACAATGGGTTGGGAACACTAGTTATCAAGTAGCAAGTACGAAGACCTTCACCAAGTAGTGGCACGGTGTGGCTAGCGTGCACAGTGACCAACCAAAGGATGCATACGTCACTGACTATGACCGAAGAAGTCCACTATGTGTGATCAACCTTGACAACTCATAAAACGAGTCACAAATGGTCAGAGGGAGAGACAATGGTTTGGGAACCCTATGCATGGAATAGAAAGGACAAATAACTTCAATACGTAGTGGCACAGTGTGGCTACTATGCACACCAAACAACCAAACTAGGCATATATCACTGACCATGACCAAACAATTTCAATATGGGTGGTCAACGTTCACCAACCATAACACGATTCACAAATGGTTAGAGGAGGAAACAATGGCTTGGGAATATCAGTTCTCCACTAGCAAGTATAACGACATCCAATCAGTAATAGCACGGTGTGGCTACCATGCACAATGACCGACCAAAGTAGGCATATGTACTGCCTTTGACCGAAGAAATCCGTTGTGTGTGGTAAATGTTCAGAACTCATAATACGAGTCACAAATGGTCACAGGGGGAAACAATGGTTTGGGAACATCAGGTATCAACTAGCAAGCACAAGGACCTTCAATTAGTTCTGGCACGGTGTGGATACCATGCACGATGACCAACCGAAGTAGGCATATGTCACTGACCATGAGCAAATAATGTCACTTAGTGTGGTAAAATTTGACAACTCATAACACGAGTCACAAATGGTCAGAGTGGAAGACAATGGTTTTTTAATACTAGTTATCGAGTAGCAAGTACAAATACCTTCAATATGTAGTGGAACAGTGTGGCTACCATGCACAGTGACCAACCAAAGTATGCATATGTCACTGACCATGACCAACGAATTTCACTTCATGTGGTCATCGTTGACAACTCGCAACACAAGTCACAGATAGTCTGACGGGGGTAACAATGGTTTGGGAACACTAGCTATGAACTAGAAAGCACAAAGAACTTTAATACGAAGTGCCACGGCGTGGTAACCATGTACAGTGAGAACCCAAAGTAGGCATATGTCACTAACCATGACGAAACAAATTTCACATTGTTTGGTCAATGTTGAAGACTCATAACATGAGTCACAAATTGTCAGATGGGGAAACAATGGGTTGGGAACACTAGTTATCAACTAGCAAGTACGAAGACCTTCAACAAGTAGTGGCACGGTGTGGCTAGCGTGCACAGTGACCAACCAAAGGATGCCTTCGTCACTGACTATGACCAAAGAAGTCCACTATGTGTGGTCAACCTTGAAAACTCATAACACGAGTCACAAATGGTCAGAGGGAGAGACAATGATAAGGGAACCCTATTTATCGACTAGAAAGGACAGAAAACTTTAATACGCAGTGTCACGGTGTGGCTAATATGCACACCAAACAACCAGACTAGGCATACGTCACTGACCATGACCGAAGAATTTCAATATGGGTGGTCAACGTTCATCAAACATAACACGAGTCACAAACGGTCAGAGTGGGGAACAATGGTCTGGGAATATCAGTTCTCAAGTCACAAGTACAGCGACCTTCAATGAGTAGTAGCACGTTGTGGCGACCATGCACAATGACCGACCAAAGTACGCATATGTACTGCCTTTGACCAAAGAAATCCGCTGTGTGTGGTCAACATTGACAACTCATAATATGAGTCACAAATGGTCTGAGGGGGAAACAATGGTTTGGGAACACCAGGTACCAAGGAGCAAGCACAAGGACCTTCAATAAGTTCTGGCACAGTGTGGATACCATGCACGATGACCAGCCAAAGTTGGCATATGTCACTAGCCATGACCAAATAATATCACTAAGTGTGGTAAACTTTGACAACTCATAACATGAGTCACAAATGGTCAGAGTGGAAGACAATGGTTTGTGAATACTAGTTATCGATTCCTTGTGCTGGCTACTTGATACCTGGTGTTCCCAAACCATTGTTTCCCCCTCAGACCATTTGTGACTCATATTACGAGTTGTCAATTTTGACCACACACAGCGGATTTCTTTGGTCAAAGGCAATACATATGCGCACTTTGGTCGGTCATTGTGCATGGCAGCCACAGCTTGCTACTACTCATTGAAGATCGCTGTACTTGTGAGGTTAGAACTGATGTTCCCAGACCATAGTTCGCCCCTCTGACCATTTGTGACTCGTGTTATGGTTGGTGAACGTTGACCACCCATATTGAAATTCTTCGGTCATGGTCAGTGACATATGCCTAGTCTGGTTGTTTGGTGTGCATGTTAGCCACACCGTGCCACTACTTATTAAAGTTCTCAGTCCTTTCTAGTCGATACATAGGGTTCCCAAACCATTGTCTCTCCCTCTGACCATTTGTGACTCCTGTTATGAGTTGTCAAGGTTGACCACACAAAGTGGTCTTCTTCGGTCATAGTCAGTGATCTATGCATCCTTTGGTTGGTCACTGTGCACGCTAGCCACACCGTGCCTCTACTTGTTGAAGGTCTTCGTACTTGTTAGTTGATAACTAGTGTTCCCAACCCATTGTTTTCCCCTCTGACCATTTTTGACTCGTGTTATGAGTTTTCAACATTGACCACACAATGTGAAATTCGTTTCGTCATGGTTAGTGACATATGCCTACTTTGGGTTGTCACTGTACATGGTTACCACACCGTGGCACTACGTATTAAAGGTCTTTGTGCTTTCTAGTTCATAGCTAGTGTTCCCAAACCATTGTTATCGCCCTCAGACTATCTGTGACTCGTGTTGCGAGTTGTCAAATTTGACCACATGAAATGAAATTCGTTGGTCATGGTCAGTGACATATGCATACTTTGGTTGGTGACTGTGCATGGTAGCCACACTGTGCCACTAGATATTGAAGGTATTTGTACTTGCTAGTCGATAACTAGTATTCAAAAACCATTGTCTTCCACTCTGACCATTTGTGACTCGTGTTATGAGTTGTCAAATCTTACCACACGTAGTGACATTTTTTGCTCATGGTCAGTGACATATGCCTACTTTGGTTGGTCATCGTGCATGGTATCCACACCGTGCCAGAACTTATTGAAGGTCCTTGTGCTTGCTAGTTGATACCTGGTGTTTCCAAACCATTGTTTCCCCCTCTGACCATTTGTGACTCGTATTATGAGTTGTCAACGTTTACCACACACAGCGGATTTCTTTGGTCAAAGGCAGTACATATGCCTACTTTGGTCGGTCCTTGTGCATGGTAGCCACACCGTGCTATTACTGATTGAATGTCGTTATAATTCCTACTTGAGAACTGATATTCCCGGACCATTGTTTCCCCATCTGACCATTTGTGAATCGTGTTATGGTTGGTGAATTTTGACCACCCATAATGAAATTGTTGGTCATGGTCAGTGACATATGCCTAGTTTGGTTGTTTGGTGTGCATAGTAGCCACACCGTGCCACCACGTATTGAACTTATTTGTCCTTTCTAGTCCATGGATAGGGTTCCCAAACCATTGTCTCTCCCTCTGACCATTTGTGACTCGTGTTATGAGTTGTCAAGGTTGACCACACAAAGTGGACTTCTTCGGTCGTAGTCAGTGACGTATGCATCCTTTGGTTTGTCACTGTGCACGCTAGCCACACCGTGCCACTACTTGTTGAAGGTCTTTGTACTTGCTAGTTGATAACTAGTGTTCCCAACCCATTGTTTCCCCCTCTGACCATTTGTGACTCGTGTTATGAGATTTCAACATTCACCACACACCGTGAAATTCGTTTGGTCATGGTTATTGACATATGCCTACTTTGGGTTGTCACTGTACATGGTTACCATGCCGTGGCACTACGTATTGAAGGTCTTTCTACTTTCTAGTTGATAGCTAGTGTTACCAAACCATTGTTACCCCCCTCAGACTAACTGTGACTCGTGTTGTGAGTTGTCAACGTTGACCACATGAAGTGAAATTCGTTGGTCATGGTCAGTGACATATGCATACTTTGGTTGGTCTCTGTGCATGGTAGCCACACTGTGTCACTACATATTGAAGTTATTTGTACTTGCTACTGGATAACTAGTATTCACAAACCATTGTCTTACACTCTGACCATTTGTGACTCGTGTTATGAGTTGTCAAAGTTTAACACACTCACTGAAATTATTTGGTCATGGTCAGTGACATATGCATACTTTGGTTGGTGACTGTGCATGGTAGCCACACTGTGTCACTACATATTGAAGTTCTTTGTACTTGCTACTGGATAACTAGTATTCACAAACCATTGTCTTCCACTCTGACCATTTGTGACTCGTGTTATGGTTGGTGAACGTTGACCACCCATATTGACATTCTTCGGTCATGGTCAGTGACATATGCATACTTTGGTTGGTGACTGTGCATGGTAGCCACACTGTGCCACTACATATTGAAGTTATTTGTACTTGCTACTGGATAACTAGTATTCACAAACCATTGTCTTACACTCTGACCATTTGTGACTCGTGTTATGAGTTGTCAAAGTTTAACACACTCACTGAAATTATTTGGTCATGGTCAGTGACATATGCCTACTTTGGTTTGTCATCGTGCATGGTATCCACACCCTCCCAGAACTTATTGAAGACCCTTGTGCTTGCTACTTGATACCTCGTGTTCCTAAACCACTGTGTCCCCCTCAGACCATTTGTGACTCATATTATAAGTTGTCAATATTGACCACACACAGCGGATTTCTTTGGTCAAAGGCAGTACATATCCGTACTTTGGTCGGTCATTGTGCATGGTAGCCACACCGTGCTACTACTCATTGAAGATTTCTGTACTTGTGAATTGATAACTGATGTTCCCAGACCATTGTTTCCCCCTCTGACCAGTTATGACTCGTGTTATGAGTTTTCAACATTGACCATACAATGGGAAATTCGTTTCGTCATGGTTAGTGACATATGCCTAGTCTGGTTGTTTGGTGTGCATGTTAGCCACACCGTGCCACTACCTGTTGAAGGTCTACGTACTTGCTAGTTGATAACTAGTTTACCCTACCCATTGTTTCCCCCTCTGACCATTTGTGACTCATATTATAAGTTGTCAATATTGACCACACACAGCGGATTTCTTCGGTCAAAGGCAGTACATATCCGTACTTTGGTCGGTCATTGTGCATGGTAGCCACACTGTGCGACTACATATTGAAGGTATTTGTACTTGTTACTCGATAACTAGTATTCAAAACCCATTGTCTTCCACTCTGACCATTTCTGACTCGTGTTATGAGTTTTCAACATTGACCATACAATGGGAAATTCGTTTCGTCATGGTTAGTGACATATGCCTAGTCTGGTTGTTTGGTGTGCATGTTAGCCACACCGTGCCACTACCTGTTGAAGGTCTACGTACTTGCTAGTTGATAACTAGTTTACCCTACCCATTGTTTCCCCCTCTGACCATTTGTGACTCATATTATAAGTTGTCAATATTGACCACACACAGCGGATTTCTTCGGTCAAAGGCAGTACATATCCGTACTTTGGTCGGTCATTGTGCATGGTAGCCACACTGTGCGACTACATATTGAAGGTATTTGTACTTGTTACTCGATAACTAGTATTCAAAACCCATTGTCTTCCACTCTGACCATTTCTGACTCGTGTTATGAGTTGTCAAGGTTGACCATACATAGTGCACTTCTTTGGTCATAGTCAATGACGTATGCATCCTTTGGGTTGTCACTGTACATGGTTACCACGCTGTGGTACTACGTATTAAAGGTCTTTGTACTTTCTAGTTGATAGCTAGTGTTCCCAAACCATTGTTACCCCCCTCAGATTATCTGTGCTCCGTGTTGTGAGATGTCAACGTTGACCACATGAAGTGAAATTCGTTGGTCATGGTCAGTGACATATGCATACTTTGGTTGGTCACTGTGCATGGTAGCCACACTGTGCGACTACATATTGAAGGTATTTGTACTTGTTACTCGATAACTAGTATTCAAAACCCATTGTCTTCCACTCTGACCATTTCTGACTCGTGTTATGAATTGTCAATTTTTACCACACTTAGTGACATTATTTTCTCATGGTCAGTGACATATGCCTACTTTGGCTGGTCATCGTGCATGGTATCCACACTGTGCCATAACTTATTGAAGTTCCCTGTGCTTGCTAGTTGATACCTGCTGTTCCCAAACCATTGTTTCCCCCTCTGACCATTTGTGACTCGTATTATGAGTTGTCAACGTTTACCACACACTGCGGATTTCTTCGGTCAAAGGCAATACATATGCCTACTTTGGTCGGTCATTGTGCATGGTAGCCACACCGTGCTATTAATGATTGAATGTCGTTATACTTGCTAGTTGAGAACTGATATTCCCGGACCATTGTTTCCCCCTCTGACCATTTGTGAATCGTGTTATGGTTGGTGAACGTTGACCACCCATATTGAAAGTGTTTGGTCATGGTCAGTGACATATGCCTAGTTTGGTTGTTTGGTGTGCATGGTAGCCACACCGTGCCACTACGTAATGAATTTATTTGTCCTTTCTAGTCCATGCATAGGGTTCCCAAACCATTGTATCTCCCTCTGACCATTTGTGATTCGTGTTATGAGTTGTCAAGGTTGACCACACATAGTGGACTTCTTCGGTCATAGTCAGTGATGTATGCATCCTTTGGTTGGTCACTGTGCGCTAGCCATACCGTGTCACTACTTGTTGAAGGTCTTCATACTTGCTAGTTGATAACTAGTGTTCCCAACCCATTGTTTCCCCCTCTGACCATTTGTGACTCGTGTTATGCGTTTTCAACATTGACCACACAATGTGAAATTCGTTTCGTCATGGTTAGTGACATATGCCTACTTTGGGTTGTCACTGTACATGGTTACCACGCTGTGGTACTACGTATTAAAGGTGTTTGTGCTTTCTAGTTCATAGCTAGTGTTCCCAAACCATTGTTACCCCCCTCAGACTATCTGTGACTAGTGTTGCGAGTTGTCAACGTTGACCACATGAAGTGAAATTCGCTCGTCATGGTCAGTGACATGCGTATTTTGGTTGGTCACTTTGCATGGTAGCCACACTGTACCACTACATATTGAAGGTATTTGTACTAGCTACTCGATAACTAGTATTCAGAAACCATTGTCTTCCACTCTGACCATTTGTGACTCGTGTTATGAGTTGTCAAATTTTACCACACTTAGTGACATTATTTGCTCATAGTCAGTGACATATGCCTACTTTGGTTGGTCATCGTGCATGGTATCCACGCCGTGCCAGAACGTTTTTAAGGTCCTTGTGCTTGCTAGTTGATACCTGGTGTTCCCAAACCATTGTTTCCCCCTCTGACCATTTGTGACTCGTGTTATGAGTTGTCAACGTTTACCACACACAGCGGATTTCTTCGGTCAAAAGGCAGTACATATGCCTACTTTGGTCGGTCATTGTGCATGCTAGCCACACCGTGCTATTACTGATGGAATGTCGTTATACTTGCTAGTTGAGAACTGATATTCCCGGACCATTGTTTCCCCCATCTGACCATTTGTCAATCGTGTTATGGTTGGTGAACGTTGACCATCCATATTGAAATTGTTTGGTCATGGTCAGTGACATATGCCCAGTTTAGTTGTTTGGTGTGCATAGTAGCCACACCGGTCCACTACGTATTGAAGTTATTTGTCCTTTCTATTCCATGCATAGGGTTCCCAAACCATTGTCTCTCCCTCTGACCATTTGTGACTCCTGTTATGAGTTGTCAAGGTTGACCACACGTAGTGGACTTCTTCGGTCATAGTCAGTGTCGTATGCATCCTGTGGTTGGTCACTGTGCACGCTAGCCACACCGTGCCACTACTTGTTGAAGGTCTTTGTACTTGCTAGTTGATATCTAGTGTTCCCAGTCCATTGTTTCCTCCTCTGACCATTTGTGACTCGTGTTATGAGTCTTCAACATTGACCACACAATGTGAAATTCGTTTCGTCATGGTTAGTGACATATGCCTACTTTGGGTTGTCACTGTACATGGTTACCACGCCGTGGCACTACGTATTAAAGGTCTTTGTGCTTTCTAGTTGATAGCTAGTGTTCCCAAACCATTGTACCCCCCTCAGACTATCTGTGACTCGTGTTGTGAGTTGTTAACGTTGACCACATGAAGTGAAATTCGTTGGTCATGGTCAGTGACATATGCAATATTTTTGTTGGTCACTGTGCATGGTAGCCACACTCTGCCACTACATATTGAATCCAGGGGAGAGTTGGATGACATCGGGGAATCAGAGGAGAACCCGGTTGAGCCGTGTGAGTCTTGATGAAGATTTTTACAATGGTCAGTTGCACAGGCCAACTGTATTAAGGCATTGCCCACAATAGCCACCCCAAGCCATCGATTTTTGACCTTGTTTATACCTGCAAGGTCATGCCTAGCACACGTGCACTGTGATTGGGCACTCTGACCGTGGCTGCCTCATGTGATGATTCATCACATGGTTAAGTTTGTGGTCATGGTCAGTTGCACAGGCCAACTTTGTCAAGGCATCGTGCACAATAGCCGCACTGAGCCAATAGTATTTTACCTTGCTTACACCTGCAAGTTTATGCATAGCACACGTGCACTGTGATTGGGCACTCTGAGCGGGGCTGAGTCATGTGATGATGCATAGAAGTTAAAGTCACTTGGTTATTTTTGTGGTCATGGTCAGTTGTACAGGCCAACTTTTTCAAGACATTGCGTACAATAGCCACATTAAGCCACCAATATCTTACCTTGTTTATACATGCAATTTTATGCCTAGCACACGTGCATTGTCATTGGGCACTCTCACCATGGCTGAATCGTGTTACGATTCGTAGAAGCAAATATCACATGCTTCACTTTGTGGTCATGGTCAGTGGCACATGGGACCTTTGTCAGGGCATTGTGCACAATAGCCACACTGAGCCACCAGTATCCTACCTTTTTTATACCTGCAAGATCATGCCTAGTACACCTGCACTGTGATTGGACACTCTGACTGTGGCTGTCTCGTGCTATGATAAATGTAAAATTAAGTCACTTGGTCAACTTTGTGGTCATGGTCAGTGGCACATGCCAACTTCATCAAGGCATGTCCCACAAAAGCCACACCAAGCCACCGGTTTTTTACCTTGTTTATACCTGCAAGGTTATGCATAGTACATGTGCACTGTGATTGGGCATTCTGACCGTGGCTGACTCGTGTTACAATTCGTAGAAGCTAAAATCATTTGGTTAACTTTGTAGTCATGTTCAGTGGCACATGTGACCTTTGTCAAGGCATTGTGCACAATAGCCACACTGAGCCACCAGTATCCTACCTTTTTTATACCTGCAAGGTCATGCCTAGTACACCTGCACTGTGATTTGACACTCTGTGGCTGACTCATGTTATGATCAACTGAAGTTAAAGTCACTTGGCAACATGTATGGTCATGCTCAGTTGTATAGGCCATCTTTGTCAAGGCATTTCCCACAACAGCCACACTGAGCCACCAACTTCTTACCTTGTTTATACCAACAAGCTCATGCCTAGCACCATGCACTGTGATTGGGCACTCTGACCGTGGCTGACTCGTGTTACGATTCGTAGAAGCTAAAGTCACTTGGTTAAATTTGTGGTCATGGTCAGTGGCACATGCGACCTTTGTCAAGGCATTGTGCACAATAGCCACACTGAGCCACAAGTATTCTACCTTTTTTATACCTGCAAGGTCATGCCTAGTACACCTACACTGTGATTGGACACTCTGGCTGTGGCTGACTCGTGTTATGATTAATAGAAGTTAAAGTCACATGACAAACTTTGTGGTCATGGTCAGTTGCACAGGCCAAGTTTGTCAATTCATTGCCCATAATAGTCACACGAAGCCACCGGTTTTTACCTTGTTAATACCTGCAAGTTCATGCATAGTACACGTGCACTGTGATTGGGCACTTTGACCGTGGTTGACTGGTGTTATGATTCATAGATGTTAAAGTCACTTGGTTCACTTTGTGGGCATGGTCAGTGGCACATGCCAACTTTGTCAAGGCATCGCGCACAATAGCAGTACTGAGCCACCAGTATTATACCTTGCTTATACCTGCACGTTTATTCCTAGCACACGTGCACTGTGATTGGGCACTCTGACCGTGGCTGAATCATGTGATGATTCATACAAGTTAAAGTCACTTCGTGAACTTTGTGGTCATGGTCAGTTGCACATGCAAACTTTGTCAAGGCATTGTGCACAATAGCCACACCAAGCCACCGGTTTTTTACCTTGTTTATACATGCAAGGTCATGCATAGTACATGTGCACTGTGATTGGGCACTCTGACCGTGGCTGACTCGTGTTATGATCAATAGAAGTAAAAGTCACTTGGTTAACTTTGTGGTCATGGTCAGTTGCACATGCAAACTTTGTCAAGGCATTGCACATAATAGCCACACCAAGCCACCGATTTTTTACCTTGTTTATACCTGTAAGGTCATGCATAGTACACGTGCACTATGATTGGGGACTCTGACTGTGGCTGACTCTTGTCATGATTCATAGAAGTTAAATTCACTTGGATGAATTTGTGGTCATGGTCAGTGGCACATACCAACTTTGTGAAGGCATTGCGCACAATAGCCGCGCTGATCCACCAGTGTTCTACCTTGATTGTACCTGCAAATTTATTCCTAGCACGCGTGCACTGTGATTGGGCACTCTGACTGTGGCTGACTCATGTGATGATTCATAGAAGTTAAAGTCACTTGGTTCACTTTGTGGTCATGGTCAGTTGCACAGGTCAATTTTGTCAAGGCAATGCCCACAATAGCCACACCACGCCACCGGTTTTTTACCTTGTTAATACCTGCAAGGTCAAGCATAGTGCACGTGCACTGTGATTGGGAACTCTGACCGTGGTTGACTCATGTTATGATTCATAGAAGTTAATGTCACTTGTTAACTTTGTGTTCATGGTCAGTGGTACATGCCACCTTTGTCAAGGCATTGCGCACAATAGCCACACCAAGCCACCATTTCTTGCCTTGTTTTTACCTGCAAGGTCATGCATAGTACATGTGCACTGTGATTGGGCACTCTGATGTGGCTGACTCGTGGCATGATTCATAGAAGTTAAGTCACCTGGATAAATTTGTGGTCATGGTCAGTGGCACATGCCAACTTTGTCAAGGCGTCGCGCACAATAGCCGCACTGAGCCACCAGTGTTTTACCTTGCATATACCTGCACGTTTATGCCTAGCACACGTGCACTGTGATTGCGCACTCTGACTGTGCCTGACTCGTGTGATGATTCATAGAAGTTAAAGTCACTTGGTTCACTTTGTGGTAATGGTCAGTTGAACAGGCCAACGTTTTCAAGGCATTGCCCACAATAGCCACACCAAGCCACCGGATTTTTACCTTGTTTATACCTGCACAGTCATGCATAGTACACGTGCACTGTGATTGGGCACTCTGACCGTGGTTGACTCGTGTTATGATTCATAGTGATTAATGTCACTTGGTTAACTTTGTGGTCATGGTCAGTGGCACATGCCAGCTTTGTCAAGGCATTAGTCACTATAGCCACACCGAACCACCAGTATTCTACCTTGTTTGCACCTGTAAGATCATGCCTAGTACATCTGCACTGTCATTGGACACTCTGACCATGGCTGATTCGTGTTATGATCAATAGAAGTAAAAGTCACTTGGTTAACTTTGTGGTGATGGTCAGTTGCACATGCCAACTTTGTCAATGCATTGCGCACAATAGCCACACCAAGCCACCGGTTTTTACCTTGTTTATACCTTGAAGGTCATGCATAGTACATTTCCACTGTGATTGGGCACTCTGACCGTGGCTGACTCGTGTTACAATTCGTAGAAGTTTAAGTCACTTGGTAAACTTTGTGGTAATGGTCAGTGTCACATGCAAACTTCATCAAGGCATTGCGCACAATAGCCACACCGAGCCACCAGTATTCTACCTTTTTTGCACCTACAAGATCATGCCTAGTACATCTGTACTGTGATTGGACACTCTGCCTGTGGCTGACTCGTGTTATGATAAATAGAAGTTAAAGTCACTTGGTTAGACTTTGTGTTCATGGTCAGTTGCACAGGCCAACTTTGTCAAGGCATTGCGCACAATATCCACGCCAAGCCACCGGTTTCGTACCTTTTTTATGCCTGCAATGTCATGCATAGTACACGTGGACTGTGATTGGGCACTCTGACCGTGGCTGACTCGTGTTATGATTCATAGAAGTTAAAGTCACTTGGTTAACTTTGTGGTCATGGACAGTGGCACATGCCAGCTTTGTCAAGGCATCGCGCACAATAGCCGCACTGAGCCACCAGTATTTTACCTCCCTTGTAACTGCAAGTTTATGCCTAGCACGTGTGCACTGTGATTGGGCACCCTGACCGTGGCTGACGCATGTCATGATTCATAGAAATTAAAGTCACTTGGTTCACTTTGTGGTCATGGTCAGTTGTACAGGCCAACTCTGTCTAGTTATTTCCCACAATAGCCACACCAAGCCACCGGTTTTTTACCTTGGTTATACCTGCAAGGTCATGCAAAGTACACGTGCACTGTGTTTGGGCACTCTGACCTTGGTTGACTCCTGTTATGATTCATAGAAGTTAAAGTCACTTGGTTCACTTTGTGGTCATGGTTCGTGGCACATACCAACTTAGTCAAGGCATCACACACAATAGCTGCACTGAGCCACCAGTATTATACCTTGCTTATACCTGCAGGTTTATGCCTAGTACACCTGCACTGTGATTGGAAACTCTGACCGTGGCTGACTCGTGTTATGATCAATAAAACTAAAAGTCACTTGGTTCACTTTGTGGTCATGATCAGTTGCACAAGCCAACTTTGTCAAGGCATTTCCCACAATAGCCACACCAAGCCACTGGTTTTTTACCGTGTTTATACCTGTAAGGTCATTCATAGTACGCGTGCACTGTAATTGGACACTATGACCGTGGTTGACTCGTGTTTTTATTGATGTAAGTTAATGTCACTTGGTTAACTTTGTGGTCATGGTCAGTGGAACATGCCAACTTTGTCAAGGCATTGTGCACAATAGCCACACAGAGCCACCAGTATCTTATCTTGCTTATACCAACAAGTTAATGCCCAGCACACGTGCAATGTGATTGGGCACTCTGACCGTGGCTGTCTTGTGTTACAATTCGTAGAAGCTAAAGTCACTTGGTTAACTTTGTCTTCATGGTCAGTGGCACATACGACTTTTGTCAAGGCATTGTGCACAATAGCCACACCGCGCCACCAGTATTCTACCTTTTTTATACCACCAGAATAGTGCAAGAGTTGTGCCAGAGTTGTGCCAGAGTTCTGCCAGATTTGTGCCAGAGTTGTTCCACAGTTGTGCAATAGGTGTTCCAGAGTTGTGCCAGAGTTGTACTAGAGTTGTGCGAGAGTTTTGCTAGAGTTGTGCCAGGGATGTCCCAGAGTTGTGCCAGAGTTGTGCCAGATTTGTGCCAGAGTTGTGTCAGATTTGTGCCAGATTTTTGCCAGAATTGTGCCAGCGTTGTTCCAAAGTTGTGCAATAGGTGCTCCATGGTTGTGCCAGAGTTGTACAAGAGTTGTGCCAGAGTTGTGCTAGAGTTGTGCCAGAGCTGTACCAGAGTTGTGCCAGAGTTGTGCCAGAGTTGTGCCAGAGTTTTGCCAGAGTTGTGCAAGAGTTGTGCCAGAGTTGTATCAGAGTTGTGCCACAGTTGTGCGACAGTTGTGCCATAGTTGTGCCACAGTTGTGCCAGAGTTGTGCCAGAGTTGTGCCAGAGTTTTGCCAGAATTGTGCCAGAGTTTTCCACACTGCCACGGTTGTTCCACACCTATTGCACAACTGCGGAACAAATATCACAACTCTGGCACAAATGTAGCAGAACTCTGGCACAACTCTGGCACAACTCTGGCAAACTATGGCACACCTCTTGTACAACACTGGAACAACTATGGCACAACTTTGGCACGAATTTGGCACAACTCAAGTACAACTCTGGCACAACACTGGCACAACTCAGGCACAACTCAGGCCCAACTCTGGCACAACTCTGGCACAACTCTTGCACAACTCCGCCACAACTCCAGGACAAAACTCCAGTATTGCAGGTGTACTAGGCAGGATTCAGGACCGGTTGCCCTAACTTCTATTCATCATAGACACAAGGGCGAACACCTATTGCCAGAGTTGTGGCCAGTTGTCTTTAACTAAACTATGTTTTTTTACTGCCACTCTGGCACAAATCTGGCACAACTCTTGCACAAATCTGGTACAACTCTGGCACAACTATAGCACAACTCTGGCACAGCTATGGCACAACTCTGGCACAACTCTGGCACAAGTTTGGCACAACTCCGCCACAACTCCGGCACAACTCTGGCATAACTCAGGCACAACTCTTGCACAAGTCTGGCACGTGCAACTCACCATGAACACTCTGGCACAACTCTGGCACAACTCTGGTACAAGTTTTACCAGAGTACCACAGTTGTTCTAGTTGTAATCTAGAACATCTCTGGCACAACCCTGGCCCAGGGTTGTGCCAGATTGTGCCAGAGTTGTGCCAAATTTATGCCAGAGTTGTGCCAGATTTGTGCCAGGGTTGTGCCAGAGTTGAACCAGAGTTATGCCAGAGATGTACCAGAGTTGTGCAAGAGTTGTGCCAGAGTTACGCCACAGATGTGCCAGAGCTGTGCCAGATTTGTGCCATGGTTGTGCCAGAGATGTTCCACAGCTGTGCAATAGGTGTTCCAGAGTTGTGCCAGAGTTGTACCAGAGTTGTGCCAGAGTTGTGCTAGATTTGTGCCAGAGCTGTGCCAGGGTTGTGCCATAGTTGTGCCAGAGTTGTGCCAGAGTTCTGCCAGAGTTGTGCCAGAGTTATGCAAAAGTAAATCCAGAGTTGTGCCAGAGTTCTGCCAGAGTTGTGCAAGAGTTGTGCAAGAGTTTTGCCACAGTTGTGCCAGAGTTGTGCCAGGATTGTGCCCTAGTTGTGCCAGATTTGTGCTAAAGTTGTGCCAACGTTGTGCCAGAGTTGTGCCAGAGTTGTGCCAGAGTTGTGCCAGATTTGTGCCAGACTTGTGCCTGAGTTCTGCCAGAGTTGTGCCAGATTTGTGCCAGGGTTGTGCCATAGTTGTGCCAGAGTTGCGCCAGATTTGTGCCAGAGTTGTGCTAGAGTTGTGCCAGAGTTGTGCAAGAGTTGTGCCAGAGTTGTGCCAGATTTGTGCCAGAGTTGTGCTAGAGTTGTGCCAGAGTTGTGCCAGAGTTGTGCCATAGTTGTGCCAGAGTTGCGCCAGAGTTGTGCCAGAGTTGTGCCAGAGTTGTACCAGAGTTGTGCCAGAGTTGTGCCAGAGTTGTGTCAGAGTTGTGCCAGAGTTCTGCCAGAGTTGTGCCAGATTTGTGCCAGGGTTGTGCCATAGTTGTGCCAGAGTTGCGCCAGATTTGTGCCAGAGTTGTGCTAGAGTTGTGCCAGAGTTGTGCAAGAGTTGTGCCAGAGTTGTGCCAGATTTGTGACAGAGTTGTGCCAAATTTGTGCCAGAGTTGTGCCAGAGTTATTCCACAGTTGTGCAATAGGTGTTCCAGAGTTTTGCCAGGGTTGTACTATAGTTGTGCCAGAGTTGTGCTAGATTTGTGCTAAAACTGTGCCAGAGTTGTGCCATAGTTGTGCCAGGGTTGTGCCAGAGTTGTGCCGGAGTTGTGGCGGAGTTGTGCAAGAGTTGTGCCAGGGTTGTGCCTGAGTATTGCCTGATTTCTGCCAGAGTTGTGCCAGAGTTGTGCCAGAGTTGTGCCAGAGTTCTGCCAGAGTTGTGCCAGACTTGTGCCAGAGTTGTGCCAGAGTTGTGCCAGAGTTGTGCCAGAGTTGTGCCAGAGTTGTGCCAGAGTTGTGCCAGAGTTGTGCCAGAGTTGTGCCAGAGTTGTGCCAGAGTTGTGCCAGAGTTGTGCCAGAGTTGTGCCAGAGTTGTGCCAGAGTTGTGCCAGAGTTGTGCCAGAGTTGTGCCAGATATGTGCCAGAGTTGTGCCAGATTTGTGCCAGAGTTGTCCCAGAGTTGTGCCAGAGCTTTGCCAGAGTTTTGCCAGAGTTGTGCCAAACGTTTGCCAAAGTTGTGCCAGAGTTGTGCCAGAGTTGTGCCAGAGTTGTGCCAGAGTTTTGCCAGATTTGTGCCAGAGTTTCACCAGAGATGTGCCAGAGTTGTGCCAGAGTTGTGCCAGAGTTGTTCCATATTTGTGCAATAGATGTGCCAGGTTTGTGCCCCGTTTTTGCCAGAGCTGTGCCAGATTGTGTCAGGGTTGTGCCAGGGTTGTTCCAAAGTTGTTCCAGGATTGTGCCAGAGTTGTGCCAGTTTTGTGTCAGAGTTGTGCCGGAGTTGTGTTGGAGTTGTGCCGGGGTTGTGCCAGAGTTGTGCCAGAATTGTGCCAGATTTACGCCAGAGTTGTGCCAGAGTTGTGCCAGGGTTGTGCCAGAGTTGAGCCAGAGTCATGCCAGAGATGTAACAGAGTTGTGCAAGAGTTGTTCCAGAGTAGTGCGAGAGTTGTGCCAGATTTGTGCCAGAATTGTGCCAGATTTGTTCCACAGTTGTGCAATAGGTGTTCCAGAGTTGTGCCAGAGTTGTACTGGAGTTGTGCCAGAGTTGTGCTAGAGTTCTGCCAGAGCTGTGCCACGGTTGTGCCATAGTTATGCCGGAGTTGTGCCAGGGTTGTGCCTGAGTTGTGCCAGAGTTGTGCCGGAGTTGTGCCAGAGTTGTGCCAGAGTTGTGCCAGAGTTGTGACAGAGTTGTGCCAGAGTTGTGCCAGAGTTGTGCCAGAGTTAGGCCAGAGTTATGCTAGAGTTCTGCCAGGAGTGTACCAGAGTTGTGCCAGAGTTGTGCCAGAATTGTGCCAGAGTTGTGCCAGAGTTGTGCCAGTGTTGTACAAAAGTTGTGACAAAGTTGTGCCAGAGTTGTGCCATAGTTGTGTCAGAGTTGAGCCAGAATTGTGCCAGAATTGTGCCAGAGTTGAGCCAGGGTTTTACCAGAGTTGTGCCAGATTTGTGCCAAAGTTGTGCCAGAGTTGTGCCAGAGTTGTGCCACAGTTGTGCCAGAGTTGTTCAAGAGTTGTGCCAGAGTTGTGCCATAGTTGTACCAGTGTTTTACAAGAGCTGTGACATAGTTGTGCCAGAGTTGTGCCAGAGTTGTGCCAGAGTCGTGCCAGAGTTGAGCCAGAATTGTGCCAGAGCTGAGCCATAGTTGT
>SZWC01000006.1:96452-114389 GCA_023375785.1 Penium margaritaceum | reverse complement strand
TCTTGGGCTTGCTTCAGCTGTCTTGGCCTTGCTCCAGTTGTCTTGGCCTTGCTCCAGTTGTCTTGGCCTTGCTCCAGTTGTCTTGGCCTTGCTCCAGTTGTCTGGGCCTTGATCCAGTTATCTTGGGTTTGCTCTAGTTTTCTTGGCCTTAATCTAGTTGTCTTGTGCTTGCATCATTTGTCTTGGCCTCGCTCCAGTTGTCTTGGGCTTGCTCCAGTTGTCTTGGGCTTGCTTCAGCTGTCTTGGCCTAGCTCCAGTTGTATTGGACTTGCTCCAGTTGTCTTGGCCTTGCTCCAGTTGTCTTGGCTCTGCTCCAGTTGTCTTAAGCTTGCTCCAGCTGTCTTGGCCTTGCTCCAGTTGGCCTGGCCTTGCTCCCGTTGTCTTGGCCTTGCTCAAATCGTTTTGGGCTTGCTCCAGTTCCCTTGGGCTTGCTCCAGTTTTCTTGGGCTCGCTCCTATTGTCTTGGGCTTGCTCCAGTTGTCTTGGGCTTGCTCCAGTTGTATTGGGCTTGTTCCAGTTGTCTTGGCC
The DNA here is from genome assembly GCA_023375785.1 of Penium margaritaceum. Classification (NCBI taxonomy): domain Eukaryota; kingdom Viridiplantae; phylum Streptophyta; class Zygnematophyceae; order Desmidiales; family Peniaceae; genus Penium; species Penium margaritaceum. The sequence continues at coordinate 113,861 of SZWC01000006.1, read as the reverse complement.
TTGCTCCAGTTGTCTTGGCTTTGCTCCAGTTGTCTTAAGCTTGCTCCAGCTGTCTTGGCCTTGATCCAGTTGTCCTGGCCTTGCTCCCATTGTATTGGGCTTGCTCCAGTTGTCTTGGGCTTGCTTCAGCTGTCTTGGCCTTGCTCCAGTTGTCTGGAGCAAGCCGAAGACAACTGGAGCCAAGTCCAAGACAACAGGAACAAGCCCAATATAACTGGAGCAAGGCGAATACAACTAGAGCAAGGCCAAGACAGCTGGAGCACTGGGGCACTGGAGCACTTCGCTCCGTCACTCTCGCTTCCCCGCTCATCTCCTGTTGTCACATCAATGGTGCACTCTCACCATTTACATTCTCTTGCTACACTCCTGTCTACCTCATAACTCAACCTCGCTTCCTACAATGTCCTTTTTTGTGCTTCTGGCTATGTTCTTGGCTTGCCTCAAGGCTCTCTGCTCCAGATTTCCCTCTTCAACGTTTCCGCATACTGCATTGCTTCTACTTACTTCTCCTCCCACTCTCTCTGCACCTGCTCGTTAATCTCCGTACAACTGCATACAACTCCGTACAATTCTGTAGAACTCTGTACAACTCTTTCCAACTCCGTACAACTCTGTACAACTCGCTACAACTCAGTACAACTCCATACAACTCTCTACGGTTGGCCCAGTTGTCTCAGGCTTGCTCCAGTTGTCTTGGCTTTGCCCAAGACAACTCGAGCAAGGCCAATACAACTGGAGCAAGGCCAAGACAGCTGAAGCAAGCCCAAGACAACTGGAGCAAGCCCAAGACAGCTGGAGCGAGGCCAAGACAACTGATGCAAGCCCAAGACAACTGGAGCAGGCCCAAGACAACTGGAGCAATGCCAAGACAACTGGAGCAAGCACAAGACAAATGGATCAAGGCCAAGCCAACTGCAGCAAGGCCAAGACACTTGGAGCAAGGCCAAGACAACTGGAGCAAAGCATAGACAATTGGAGCAAGGCCAATACAACTGGAGCAAGCCCAAGAAAACAGGAGCAATCCCAAAACAACTAGAGCAAGGCCAAGACAACTGGAGCAAGCCCAAGACAACTGGAGCAAACCCAAAACAACTAGAGCAAGGCCAAGACAAATGGAGCAAGCCCAAGACAACTGGAGCAAGCCCAAGACAACTGGAGAAAGGTCATGACAACTGGAGCAATGCCAAGACAAGTGGAGCAAAGCCAAGACAACTGGAGCAAGCCCAAGACAACTGGGCCAGGCCCAACACAACTGGAGCGAGGCCAAGACAACTGGAGCAAGGCCAAGACAAATAGAACAAGCCCAAGACAACTGGAGCAAGCCCAAGACAACTGAAGCAAGACTTAGACGATTGGAGCTAGGCTAAGACAACTGGAACAAGCACAAGACAACTTGAACATGGCAGAGACTTAGAGCAAGCCCAATACAACTGAAGCAAGCCCAAGACAACTTGAGCAAGCCCAAGAGAACTGGAGCAAGTCCAAGACAACTGGAGCAAGTCCAAGACAACGGGAGCAAGGCTAGGACAACTGGACTAAGGCTAAGACAGCTCGAGCAAGCCCACGACAACTGGAGCAAGGCTGAGAAAACTGGAACAAGCCCAATACAACTGGAGCAAGCCCTAGACAACTGGAACAAGCCTGAGACAACTGGAGCAAGCTCAAGACAACTGGAGCAAGCCCAAGACAACTGGTCCAAGGGTAATACAACTGGAGCAAGCCCACGACAACTTGAGCAATCTCAAGACAACGGGAGCAAGGCCGTGAAAACTGGTGCAATGCCAGGAAAACTGGAGCAAGGCCAAGACAATTGGATCAATCCCAAGACAACCGAAGCAATCCCAAGACAACTGGAGCAAGGCCAAGTATCTGGAGCAAGCCCAAGTCAACTGGTGCAAGGCCAAGACAACTGGAGCAAGCCGAAGACAACTGGAGCAAGCCCAAGACAACTGGAGCAAGGCCAATACCACTGAAGCAAGCCCAGGACAACTGGAGCAAGGCCAAGACAACTGGAGCAAGCATAAGACAACTGGAGCAAGGCCAAGACAACAGAGTTGTACCCGGCTGGACGGAGCTGTACGGAGTCGTAGGGAGTCGTACGGAGTTGTAGGGAGATTTACAGATTTGTACAAAGTTGTACGGAGCTTAAAGGAGTTGTGCGGAGTCGTACAGAGCTGTACTGAGTAGTGCGGAGTTGTACGCAGTTATAGTGATTTTTACAGAGTTGTATTGATTTGTACGGAGTTTTGTGGAGATGTACCGAGTTTTAAAGTGTTGTACGGAGTTGTACGTAGTTGTACGGAGTTGTACAGAGTTGTACGGAGTTGTACAGAGTTGTACGGAGTTGTACGGAGTTGTACAGAGTTGTACAGAGTTGTACAGAGTTATACAAAGTTGTACGGAGTTGTACAGAGTTGCACAGAGACGTACAGAGAAGTACAGAGTTGTACGGAGTTGTACAGAGATGTACGGAGTTGTACGGAGTTGTACCGAAATGTAGCATGTTTTACGGAGTTGAACGAAGTTGTTCAGATTTATACGGAGTGTAATGGAGTTGTAATTTTTTTAGGGAGTTTTATGGAGTTGTACGGAGTTCTACAGAGTTGTAAGGAATTGTGAGGGGTTTAACGAAGTTGTACGGAGTATTACAGAGTTGTACAGAGTTCTACAGAGTTGTACATAGTTGTACATATTTTTATGGAGTTTTACGGAGTTGCATGGGAATGTACGGAATTGTTCAGAGTTGTACAGAGTTGTACAGAGTTGTAGAGTGTTGTACGGAGTTGTACGGAGTTGTAGCAAATTGTACGGAGTTGTACAGAGTTGTACAGAGTTGGAAAGAGCTGTACGGAGTTTTACAAAGTTGTACGGAGTTGTATGGAGTTGTACGGAGTATAACGAGCAGGTTCAGAGTGAGTGGGGGGAGAAGCAAGTAGCAGGAATGTAGTATGTGGAAGCGCCGAAGAGGGAAAGCTGGAGCAGAGAGCCTTGAGGCAAGCCAAGGACATAGCCGGAAGTACGGAAAAGGACGTTGCAAGACGTGAGGTCGAGTTATGAGGTAGACAGGAGTGTAGCAAGAGAATTCCGATGGCGATAGTGCACCATTGATGTGACGAGAGGAGATGAGCGGAGAAGCGAGAGTGACGGAAAGAAGTGCTCTACTGCTCCAGTGCTCCAGGGCTCCAGTTGTCTTGGGCTTTCTCCAATAGTCTTGGCCTTGCTCCAGTTGTCTTTATCTTGCTCCCGTTATATTGGACTTGCTCCAGTTGTCTTGGACTTGCTCCACATGTCTTGGGCTTGGTCCAGTTGTCTTTGCCTTGCTCCTTTTGTCTTGGGCTTGCTCCAGCTGTCTTGGGCTTGCTCCAGTTTTCTTGGCCTTGCTCCAGTTATCTTGGTCTTGCTCCAGTTGTCTAGGCCTTGCTCCAGTTGTCTTGGGCTTGCTTAAGCTGTCATGGCCTTGCTCCAGTTGTCTTGGGCTTGCTCCAGTTGTCTTGGGCTTGCTCCAGATGTCTTGGCCTTGCACCAGTTGTCTTGGGCTTGCTCCAAATGCCTTGGCCTTGCTCCAGTTGTCTTGGCCTTGATCCATTTGTCTTTGCCTTGCTCAGGTTGTCTTGGCCTTGCTCCATCTGTCTTGGCCTTGCCCCCGTTGTCTTGTGATTGTTCCTATTGTCGTGGGCTTGCTCCACTTGTCTTGGCCTTGCTCCAGTTTTCTTGGGCTTGCTCCGGTTGTATTGGGCTTGCTCCAGTTGTCTTGGGCTTGCTCCAGTTGTGTTGGGCTTGCTCCAGATGTCTTGGCCATGCTCAAGTTGTCTTGTGCTTGCTCCAGTTGTCTTGGCCTAGCTCCAGTTGTCTTCGGCTTGCTTCAGTTGTCTTGGGCTTGCTCCAGTTGTCTTGGGCTTGTTCCAGTTGTCTTGGGCTTGCTCCAGTTGTCTTAGGCTTGCTCCAGCTGTCTTGGCCTTGCTCCAGTTGTCCTGGCCTTGCTCCAGTTGTCGTGGCCTTGCTCCATTTGTCGTGGCCTTGCTCCAGATGTCTTGGGCTTCCTCCATTTGTCTTGGCCTTGCTCCAGTTATCTTAGGCTTGCACCAGTTGCCTTGGGCTTGCTCCAGTTGTCTTGGCCTTGCTCCAATCGTCTTGGGCTTGCTCCAGTTGTCTTGGGCTTGCTCCAGTTGTCTTGGCCTTGCTCCAGTTGTATTGGTCTTGCTCCAGTTGTATTGGCCTTGCTCCAGTTGTCTTGGCCTTGCTCTAGTTTTGTTGGCCTTGATCCAGTTGTCTTCGGCTTGCTCCAGTTGTCTTGGCCTTAATCCAGTTGTCTCGGGCTTGCATCAGTTGTCTTGCCCTCGCTCCAGTTGTCTTGGGCTTGCTCCAGTTGTCTTGGGCTTGCTTCAGTTGTCTTGGCCTTGCTCCAATTATCTTGGCCTTGCTCCAGTTGTCTTAGGCTTGCTCCAGTTGTCTTGGCCTTGCTCCAGTTTTCTTGGGCTTGCATCCGTTGTCTTGGCCTCGCTCCATTTGTCTTGGGCTTGCCCCAGTTGTCTTGTACTTGCTTCAGTTGTCTTTGCCTTGCTCCAGTTGTCTTGGCCTCGCTCCAGTTGTCTTGGGCCTGGCCCAGTTCTCTTGGGCTTGCTCCAGTTGTCTTGGCCTTGCTCCAGTTTTCTTGGCCTTGCTCCAGTTGTCTTGGCCTTGCTCCAGTTATCTTGGCCTTGCTCCAGTTGTCTGGGCCTCAATCCAGTTGTCTTGGGCTTGCTCCAGTTGTCTTGGCCTTAATCCAGTTGTCTTAGGCTTGCATCAGCTATCTTGGCCTCGCTCTAGTTGTCTTGGGCTTGCTCTAGTTTTCTTGGGCTTGCACCAGTTGTCTTGGGCTTGCTCCATTTGTCTTGGCCTTTCTCCAGTTGTCATGGGCTTACTCCAGTTGTCTTGGGCTTGCTTCAGTTGTCGTGGCCTTGCTCCATCCGTCTTGGGCTTGCTCCAGTTGTCTTGCCTTCATCCAGTTGTCTTTGCCTTGCTCTAGTTGTCTTGGTCTTGCTCCAGTTGTCTTGGCCTTGCTCCAATTGTCTTGGCCTTGCTCCAGTTGTCTTGGGATTGCTCCATTTGTCTTGGCCTTGCTTAAGTTGTCTTGGGCTTACTCAAGTTGTCTTGGGCTTGCTTCAGTTGTCTTGGCCTTGCTCCAGCTATCTTGGGCTTGCTCCAGTTGTATTGGCCTTGCTCCATTTGTCTTTGTCTTGCTTTAGTTGTTTTGGCCTTTCTCCAGTTGCAAGCCCAAGACAACGGGAGTGAGGCCAAGACAACAGATGCAAGCCCAAGACAACTGGAGGATTGCCAAGACAACAGGTGCAAGCCCAAGACAACTGGAGCGAGGCCTAGAAAACTGGAGCAAGCCCAAGACAACTAGATCAAGGCCAAGACACTTGGAGCAAGGAAAAGACAACTGGAACAAGGCCAAGACAACTAGAGCAAGGCAAAGACAACTGGAGTAAGGCGAAGACAACTGGAGCAAGCCCAAGACAGTAGGAGCAAGGCCAATACAACTGGAACAAGCCCGAGACAACTTGAGTGAGCCCAAGACAGCTGAAGCAAGCCCAACAAAACTAGAGCTAGGCCAAGACAACTGGAGCAAGCACAAGACAACTTGAGCATGGCCAAGATAACTGGAGCTAGCCCAAGACAACTGGAGCAAGCTCAAGACAGCAGGAGCAAGCCCAAGAGAACTGGAGCAAGTCCAAGAGAACTTGAGTAAGCCCAAGACAACTGGAGCAAGGCCAAGACAACGGTAGCAAGGCCAAGAAAACAGGAGCAAGGCCAAGACAGCTGGAGCAAGCTTATGACAACTGGAGAAAAGCCAAGACAACTGGAGCAAGGCCAAGACAACTGGAGCAAGTCCAATACAACTGGAGCAAGCCTAGGACAACTGGATCAAGTCCATGACAACTGGAGAAAGTCCAAGACAAATGAAGCAAGTCCAAGACAACTGGAGCTAGGCCAAGACAACTGGAGCAAGCACAAGACAACTTGAGCATGGCCATGACAACTGGAGAAAGCCCAAGCCTTTTGGAGCAAGCCCAAGACAACAGGAGCAAGCCGAAGAGAACTGGAGCAAGCCCAAGGGAACTAGAGCAAGCCCAAGACAACTGGAGCAAGGCCAGGACAATGGGAGCAAGGTCAGGACAACTGGAGCGAGGCCAAGAAAGCTGGAGCAAGCTTTAGACAACTAGAGAAAATCCAAGACAACTGGAGCAAGGCCAAGACAACTAGAGCAAGCCTAATATAACTGGAGCAAGTCCAAGACAACTGGAGCAAGCCCAAGACAACTGGAGCAAGCCCAAGACAACTGGAGCAAGGCCAAGACAACTAGAGCAAGCCTAATATAACTGGAGCAAGTCCAAGACAACTGGAGCAAGCCCAAGACAACTGGAGCAAGCCAAAGACAACTGGATCAAGGCCAAGACAACTGGAGCAAGGCCAAGACAACTGGAGCAAGGCCAAGACAACTGGAGCAAGCCCAAGACAACGGGAGCAATCACAAGACAACTGGAGCAAGGCCAAGACAACTGGAGCAAGGCCAAGACAACTGGAGCAAGGCCAAGACAACTGGAGCAAGCCCAAGACAACGGGAGCAATCACAAGACAACTGGAGCAAGGCCAAGACAACTGGAGCAAGGCCAAGACAACTAGAGCAAGGCCAGGACAACTGGATCAAGCCCAAGACAAGTGGAGCAAGCCCAAGACAACAGGGGCAAGGCCAAGACATCTGGAGCAAGCCCAAGACAAATGGTGCAAGGCCAAGACAACTGTAGCAAGCCCAAGACAACTGGAGCATGCCCAAGACAACTGCAGCAAGGCCAAGACAATTGAAGCAAGCCAAGACAAATGGAGCAAGGCCAAGATAATTGGACCAAGCCCAAGACAACAGGAGCAAGGCCAAGACAACTGGAGCAAGCCCAAGAGAACTAGAGCATGGCAAAGACAATTGGAGCAAGCCCAAGACAACTGGAGCAAGTCCAAGACAACTGGAGCAAGCCCAATATAACTGAAGCAAGGCAAAGACAACTGGAGCAAGGCCAAGACAGCTGGAGCAAAGCCAAGACAACTGGAGCAAGCCGAAGACAACTGGGCCAGGCCCAAGACAACTGGAGCGAGGCGAAGACAACTGGAGCAAGGCCAAGACAACTGACGCAAGCCCAAGACAACTGGAGCAAGCCCAAGACAACTGGAGCGAGGCCGAGACAACGGATGCAAGCCCAAGACAAATTAAGCAAGGCCAAGACAACTGGAGCAAGCCCAAGACAACTGGATTCAGGCCAAGACAACTGGAGCAAGGCCAAGACAACTGGAGCAAGGCCAAGACAACTAGAGCAAGGCAAAGACAACTGGAGTAAGGCCAAGACAACTGGAGCAAGCTCAAGACAGTTGGAGCAAGGCCAAGACAACTTGAGCAAGCCCAAGACAACTTGAGGAAGCCCAAGACAGCTGAAGCAAGCCCAAGACGACTAGAGCTAGGCAAAGACAGCTGGAACAAGCACAAGAAAACTTGAGCATGGCCGAGACAACTTGAGTAAGCCCAAGACAACTGGAGCAAGCCCAAGACAACAGGAGTAAGCCGAAGAGAACTGGAGCAAGCCCAAGAGAACTGGAGCAAGCCCAGGACATCTAGAGCAAGGCTCAGACAACGGGAGCAAGGCCTCGCTCCAGTTGTCTTGAGCTTGTTCCAGTTTTCTTGGGCTTGCTTCAGCTGTCTTGGCCTTGCTCCAGTTGTCTTGGCCTTTCTCCACTTGTCTTAGGCTTGCTCCAGTTGTCTTGGTCGTGCTCCAGTTGTCTTGGGCTTGCATCCGTTGTCTTGGCCTCGCTCCAGTTGTCTTGGGCTTGCCCCAATTGTCTTGGGCTTGCTTCAGTTGTCTTGGCCTTGCTCCAGTTTTCTTGGCCTCACTCCAGTTGTGTTGGGCCTGGCCCAGTTGTCTTGGGCTTGCTCCAGTTGTCTTGGCGTTGCTCCAGTTCTCTTGGCCTTGCTCCAGTTGTCTTGGCCTTGCTCCAGTTGTCTTGGCCTTGCTCCAGTTGTCTGGGCCTTGATCCAGTTATCTTGGGCTTGCTCTAGTTTTCTTGGCCTTAATCTAGTTGTCTTGTGCTTGCATCATTTGTCTTGGCCTCGCTCGAGTTGTCTTGGGCTTGCTCCAGTTGTCTTGGGCTTTCTTCAGCTGTCTTGGCCTAGCTCCAGTTGTATTGGACTTGCTCCAGTTGTCTTGGCCTTGCTCCAGTTGTCTTGGCTCTGCTCCAGTTGTCTCAAGCTTGCTCCGGCTGTCTTGGCCTTGCTCCAGTTGTCCTGGCCTTGCTCCCGTTGTCTTGGCCTTGCTCAAATCATTTTGGGCTTGCTCCAGTTCCCTTGGGCTTGCTCCAGTTTTCTTGGGCTCGCTCCTATTGTCTTGGGCTTGCTCCAGTTGTCTTGGTCTAGCTCCAGTTGTCTTGGGCTTTCTTCAGTTGTCTTGGTCTTGCTCCAGTTGTCTTGGGCTTGTTCCAGTTGTCTTGGCCTTGCTCCAGTTGTCTTGGCCTCGCTCCAGTTGTCTTGGGCCTGGCCCTGTTGTCTTGGGCTTGCTCCAGTTGTCTTGGCTTTGCTCCAGTTGTCTTGGCCTTGCTCCAGTTATCGTGACCTTGCTCCAGTTGTCTTGGGCTTGCTCCAGTTGTCTTGGCCTTCCTCAAGTTGTCTTGGCCTCGCTCCAGTTGTCTTGGGCCTGGCCCAGTTGTCTTCGGCTTGCTCCAGTTGTCTTGGCTTTGCCCAAGACAACTGGAGCAAGGCCAAGACAACTTGAGCAAGGCCAAGACAGCTGAAGCAAGCCCAAGACAACTGGAGCAAACCCACGACAACTGGAACGAGGCGAAGACAACTGATGCAAGCCCAAGACAACTGGAGCAAGGCCAAGACAATTGAAGCAAGCCCAAGACAACTACAGCAAGCCGAAGACAACAGGAGCAAGGCCAAGACAACTGGAGCATGTCCAATACAACTGGAGCAAGCCCAAAAAAACAGGGGCAAGGCCAAGACCAATGGCGGAAGCCCAAGACAACTAGAACAAGCCCAAGACAACTGGAGCAAGGCCACGACAACTGGAGCAAGGCCAAGACAACTGGAGTAAAGCCAAGACAATTGGAGCAAGCCCAAGACAACAGGGCCAGGCTCAATACAACAGGAGCAAGGCCAAGACAACTAGAGCAATGCCAAGACAACTGGAACAACCCAAGACAACTGGAGCAAGCCCAAGACAATTGAAGCAAGCCCAAGACAACTGGAGCTAGGCCAAGAAAACTGGAGCAAGCACAAGACAACTTGAGCATGGCCAAAACATCTGGAGCAAGCCCAAGACAACTGGAGCAAGCCCAAGACAACTGGAGCAAGCCCAAGACAACTGAAGCAAGACCAAGACAAATGAAGCAAGCCCAAGACAACTGGAGCCAGGCCAAGACTACCGGAGAAAGCACAAGACAACTCGAGCATGGCCAAGACAACTCGAGCAAGCTAGAGTATCGCGTTGTAGCAACTAGTATGGACTTGTACGGTGTCGTACAGAGTTGTACAGCATTTTACGGAGGTGTACAGAGTTGTACGGAGGTTCACGAAGTTGTACGGTGTTTTAAAGAGTTTTAGCGAGTTTTAGGAAGTTGTAGCGAGTTGTACGGAGTAGTACAGAGTTGAACGGAGTTGGAAGGAGTTGTAAGTAGTTGGACGGAGTCGTACGGAGTTATACAGAGTTGTACCGAGCTATACAGAGCTGTACGGAGTCGTAGGGAGTCGTACGGAGTTATAGGGAGATGTACAGAGGTGTAGAAAGTTGTAGGGAGCTGAAAGGTGTTGTGCAGAGTAGTACAGAGGTTTACTGAGTAGTACGGAGTTGTACGCAGTTGTATCAATTCGTACAGAGTTGTATTGAGCTGTACGGAGTTGTACGGACCTGTACCAAGTTATAAAGAGTTGTACAGAGTTGTATGGTGTTGTACGTGGTTGTACGGATTTGTACGGAGTTGTATGTAGATGTACGGAGTTGTACGAAGTTGTATAGAGCTATACAAAGTTGTACTAGGTTGCATAGAGTTGTACGACGTTGTACAAATTCGTACAGAGTTGTACGGTGTTGTACAAAGTTGTACAGAGTTGTACAGAGATGTATGGAGTTGTACAGAGTTGTACAAAGTTGTACGGAAAAATAGCACATTTTACGGAGTTGAACGAAGTTGTTCAGAGTTATACGCAGTTTAATGGAATTGTACATTTTTTGTATGGAGTTGTACGAAATTGTACGGAGTTGTACAGAGTTGTAAGGAATTGTAAGGAGTTTAACAAAATTATACGGAGTTTTATGGAATTATACAGAGTTATAAAGAGTTGTACACATATGTAAAGAGTTGTATGGAGTTGTATGGAGTTGGACGGAGTTGTACGGAGTTGTACGGAGTTGTACAGAGCTGTAGAGAGTTGTACGGAGTTGTACGGTGTTGTAGCGAGTTGTACGGAGTTGTACGAAGTTGGGGTGAGTTGTACAAAGTTTTACAGAGTTGTACAGAGTTGTACGGAGTTTAACAAACAGGTGCAGAGAGAGTGGGAAGAGAGGCAAGACGAAGCAATGCAGGATGCGGAAGCGTTGGAGAGGAGAAGCTAGAGCAAAGAGCCTTGAGGCAAGCCAAGGACATAGCCAGAAGCACACAAAAAGACGTTGTAGGAAGCGAGTTCAAGTTATGAGGTAGACAAGACTGTAGCAAGAGAATACCGATGGCGAGAGTGCAGCATTGATGTGACGAGAGAAGACGAGCAGAGAAGCGAGAGTGACGGATGGAAATGCTCCAGTCCTCCAGTGCTCCAGTTGTCTTGGGCTTGCTCCCGTTGTCTTGGCCTTGCTCCAGTTGTATTTGCCTTGCTCCAGTTATATTCGGCTTCCACGAGTTGTTTTGGACTTGCTCTAGTTGTCGTGGGCTTGCTCCTGTTGTCTTTGCCTTGCTCCAGTTGTCTTGGGCTTGCACCAGTTGTCTTGGGCTTGCTCCAGTTGTCTTGGCCTTGCTCCGATTGTCTTGGGCTTCCTCCAGCTGTCTTGGCCTTGCTCCAGTTGTCTTGGAATTGCTTCAGTTGTCTTGGCCTTGCTCCAGTTGTCTTGGGATTGCTCCAGTTGTCTTGGGCTTGCTCCAGTTGTCTTGGCCTTGCACCAGTTGTCTTGGGCTTGCTCCAAATGTCTTCGCCCTACTCCAGTTGTCTTGGGCTAGCTCCAGTTGTCTTGGGCTTGACCCAGTTGTCCTGGCCTTGCTCCAGTTGCCTTGGCCTTGCTCCAGTTGTCTTGGCCGTGCTCCAGTTGTCTTGTGATTGCTCCAGTTGCCTTGGGATTGCTCCATTTCTCTTGTGCTTGCTCCAGTTATCCTACGCTTGCTCCAGTTGTCTTGGGCTTGCTCCATTTGTCTTGGGCGTGCTCCAATTGTCTTGGCCATGCTCAAGTTGTCTTGTGCTTGCTCTAGTTGTCTTGGCCTAGCTGAGGTTGTCTTGGGCTTGCTTCAGTTGTCTTGGGCTTGCTCCAGTTGTCTTGGGCTTGTTCCAGTTGTCTTGGCCTCGCTCCAGTTGTCTTGGGCCTGGCCCAGTTGTCTTGGGCTTGCTCAAGTTGTCTTGGCTTTGCTCCAGTTGTCTTGGCCTTGCTTTAGTTGTCGTGGCCTTGCTCTAGTTGTCTTCGGCTTGCTCCATTTGTCTGGGCCTTGCTCCAGTTCTCTTGGGCTTACTTCAGCTGTATTGGCCTTGCTCTAGTTATCTTGGCCTTGCTCCAGTTGTCTTTGGCAAAACCAAGACAAATGGAGCAAGCCCAGGACAACTGGGCCTGGCCTACTTGTCTTAGGCTTGCTCCAGTTGTCTTGGCTTTTCCCAAGACAACTGGAGCAATGCTAAGACAACTGTAGCAAAGCCAAGACAGCTGAAGCAAGACCAAGAGAACTGGAGAAAGCCCAAGTCAACTGGAGCAAGGCCAAGACAACGGATGCAAGCCCAAGACAACTCGAGCAAGGCCAAGACAACTGGAGCAATCCCAAGACAACTGGATCAAGGCCAAGACAATTGGAGCAAGGCCAAGACAACTGGAGCAAGGCCAAGACAACTGGAGCAAGGCAAAGACAACTGGAGTAAGGCCAAGACAACTGGAGCAAACCCAAGACAACTAGAGCAAGCCCAGGACAACTGGAGCAAGGCCAAGACAACTGGAGCAAGGCAAAGACAACTGGAGTAAGGCCAAGACAACTGGAGCAAACCCAAGACAACTAGAGCAAGCCCAGGACAACTGGAGCAAGGCCAAGACAACTGGAGCAAGCCCAAGACAACTGAAGCAAGCCCAAGAGAACTAGAGCAAGGCCAACACAAATGGAGCAAGTTCAAGACAACTGGAGTAAGCCCAAGACAACTGGAGCAAGCCCAAGACAACTGAAGCAAGCCCAAGAGAACTAGAGCAAGGCCAACACAAATGGAGCAAGTTCAAGACAACTGGAGTAAGCCCAAGACAACTGGAGCAAGGCCACCACAACTGGAGCAATGCCAAGACAACTGGAGCAAAGCCAATACAACTGGAGCAAGCCCAAGACAACTGGGCCAGGCCCAAGACAACTGGAGCGCGGCCAAGACAACTGCAGCAAGGCAAAGACATCTGGAACAAGCCCAAGACAACCGGAGTAAGCCCGAGACAACTGAAGCAAGTTCAAGACACCTGGAGCTAGGCCAATACAGCTGGAGCAAGCACAAGACAACTTGGGCATGGCCAACGCAACTGGAGCAAGCTAGAGCCAGAGTATGGCCTGATCATGTATGCATCAATGGTCCACGACCAATGTATGAATGAAGATTACAGGTAAGATCAAGTGAGGTTTGAGGACCTACATCAAGAAAGTATGATCGCACTCTAAAGCTAATGATTGAAGATAGCTGGCTCGAGAAGGCATCTGCCAATTGGCACTGTGCTAGCGGGCGGGGTGAAACGGCGTGTGGGAAGTGAGGAGCAGCCGAGCAAGCTTCAGGATAAAAGCTAGCAATAGCGCACTTTGTTCTTTGTTATTCTGTATTACCAAAGTATTGTCAAGACCATATTCTGCCCTATGGTGTCACTCGGTCACTCTCTACTTTTGTATCGTAGAACTAGTTCTTTGAAAGCAGAGTTCTTATGACTAGTGTGACTGTCAAAAGAACCTTTCAAAGGCATTCAATGATCCTATTTTTATTTCAGATGTCCACTCTGCAACATGTTTGCGGTGGCCACTTCTTTTTGCCACTCTGCTTCACATCGTCGCCAACACTTTGCATGGTGTTGACCCCTCGGAAGACCGATCCTTAAAAAGATTGCAAATGAATGACCCCTCTTAAGCCCGATCGCTAAAAATTCACAAAGGGTTGATCCCTCGCCCTCTGCTTTTGCCGCGTGCGCCTTTCTTGCCGTGCCGCCGTTCGGCGAATGTGGACACGCACATTGAGGGGCGTGTGGATGGGGTTGGAATCGATTATTGGTTGAACTTGACCATAGAAACCATCCAAATCGGAGGTCGTTGTGTAAATTCCCTCTCATCCCATGGTTGAGTGCAACGTTCCATTGATTTTTGTGTGCAAAAGTCAGTTTTTTCTATTTGGACCAACGCGAAGTAGAACTGCCAGGCGAGGTTTTGCACGTTTTCTTCATATTCGTGGGCTCGCCCCTTATTTATCCGAAGTGAAGGCTACTGCCTCCAACTATGAGATCTCGGTCCAATGATGGTTGGATCGAGGGGTGGTGCTGGTTGGGAAAATTGGGCGAGGTTGGTTGGGCGACAAACCATGCTGTGAGCATGAAAAAGTGCATGGTCACGAAGCCTCCTTCAATCCTGTTGCAATGCGGCGAATGCTACGGCAGAGAGGACGTGTACCATCGACTTCCATGCAAAAACTTGCGCATGCACGTTTGCGCCCCCTCAGTCCAACCGACATTGGACCGAGGAGTTGCAATGGTTGAACGTGCTCGGATCGCTAGGCGAGCTTGGTTGGGTCAGTGGCCCATGGCATCGCATGCAGATAGTACCTACTATCGCGTAAAAGTATGCATGGGGTGAAAGACCACATATTCTTAGGTCGCAATGTTGCCCACACGTCGGCCGCCTGGGTTGGTTTGATTTGTTCACATATAGCTTCAGCCGTATGTGGCATGAACGTGCATGCTTGAAATGGACAAGAAATTCAGATCATTAAAAATTATATACTTCATCCAGGAAAAAACAACCAACCCGCCGCGAGTTAAAGTTCAACCAACCCACGATTGCAACCTGCCGTGCCCTTACAAGAACCAGTAAATGAGTCGGAACTGGCAGTTCATAGAATGCCGGCCAGTTTTGTCTGCCCCTTATTACTAGCTCGACAGCCTAGAGGGCTCGCCCGTCGGCGGGCGGCCTTCAGAGTCCGCACCCGCGAGCTTGTCCTGTCGGGGCCTTCACTCGCCCGTGTCCTCGCGTCCTCTGGTCCCAGAGGGGACTGAAGCGTTGAATGCAGAATGTTTTCTAGGACACGAAGGATTCGTCCATTGGGGATCTAACTTCCGGACGGTCGAGTTGGATGCCCAGTTCACTGTCCGGTTCGTTTGCTCCGCTCGAGGAGGTTGGTCGCGCGCAGGTGAAACCATCGGAATGTCCACCCTCTCTCTCTCCAGTCACGCTTCCTTGTGCCAGTTCTCGCATGCCCCAACCCGACTGCCACGCCTCCTTTCCAACCCGTCGTCTCTCGAAACTTTTGTTGTCCCGTCTCCGTTCTTTTCTGCCCCAGCGATGCTTTTTCTTTCACACCGCCATCCCAACTCGTCTCGCTGAACATCAGTGAAGCCCCTAGCTATAACCGTCTGCCCCTTGCTACCGTGCATCCGGGGCAATTGGAGTTCCGTTTGCGAAAAAAAAATCCTTTTCTGACAGCGTGGCGTCAGTACTTCTCTGGGCACGCGGGCTTTGCCTACCTGGAGGTCAGCGATTTTTGAGCGTCCGTGACTATCGCTTTTCTGCCTTGGAGCCTCTGCGTCATGGTGCAGGCGTAGCACATTTCATCGTTGAAGTCAAGGGACCTCTGGGTTCGCTGCGCCTGCTGCTGCTGCAGGAGGAACGGCGGTTTCGGTCACGTCCACGGCCGTTCAACGCCTGGGATTGGCCGGTTTCAACCGCAGTAGATTCTCCACGAAAACCGTTTGCCGACTGAAAACGAACAGCGGAAACCTTCTTGCCAGAGGTCGCCAACGCTTCCAGCGTTTGGCGTTCAAGTCGAGCAGACGTTGGAAGGGCAACGCTCGAGGTTGCTTCTTAGGCAGAAGTTGCTGCTTTGGCTGAAGCGGAGGAATCTCTGCTGCAGCAGAATCAGCAGCAATCCTGTTACCACAATCGAAGACAGCAGCTGCAATCTGGTTTCAGGGACGTAGCTGGAAGCTGCTGCATGAATAGACCGTGGTCTGATAGTACCTTCCTTTTCTCAGACTTGCTCTGTCTCATGTGTTGTTCTGTTGTGCTCCTTCTCTTCGTCTGCAGCTGTGGCCATTACGCTCGCCAGCAGCTTCAGCGCAACCGCGGTAGCAGTAGAGCAGCAGAGGCAGCAGCAGCAGCAGCAGTAGAGCAGACTCTTTCGCGGAACCTGCAGTACTACTGTCTTCAGCAGCAGATGACGAAGCAGTAGAAGCAGCGGCAGCTGCAGGAGCAGCAAGAGCAGGGGCAGCAGGAGGTGCAGGAGCAGGAGCAGCAGGAGCAGGATCAGCAGGAGGAGGAGCAGCAGGAGCAGAAGCAGCAGGAGCAGGAGCAGCAGGAGGAGGAGCAGCAGGAGCAGAAGCAGCAGGAGCAGGAGCAGCAGGAGCAGGAGGCGCGTACTCTGCTGTCCCTTGTTCACAACCGGAAGCACGTCCAGCTAACTGCCCCTTCTTCCTGCTCTTGGTTGCAAGTCATGGCCTCGTTGGCGGCAGCCAAGAGCGGCGGAGTGGGAGGGGGGGCTGAAGAACCGCAGGAGAGCGAAGGAGGTGGAAGTCCAGTGGGAGGGACAGGAGGTGTGACAAGTGGGTCGCAGCCGCGGACGCCCACAGAGACTCCGAGGACGACGACGCAAACGATGTCAGAGACAGACACACCTACGCCGGCAGCAGGGCTGACGGCTACACCGACGGCGACAGCGTGGGCGGCATGGACGCCGACGTCCCCGCCTAGTCATCACAGTACCGCCGATGCTTTGGAGCACAAGCTCGGCCAATTGGGTACAGAGGTAATGCAGTCGGCCCTCTCTGCCGCACACGTTTCCAGGCCAAACCTCTCCACACCCAGCACCTGCGGCGAGGGAGGAGGTAGAGCAGCAGCAGTAGCAGCAGAAGCAGCAGCAGCGGCAGCAGCAGCAGGAGGTGGAGGAGGAGGAGGAGGAGGAGGAGGAGGAGGAGCCTGGAATGAGGGAACACCGCCTGAGGACATTCAGCAGCAACCCTGTCACAATGAAAAGGTTGGGGATGAGGAGGGAGGATGGCCAGACGATGGGAGCCATGGGGGCTCGGGAGCAGGCATTGTGGGAAGAAGGGCTGCCAGAGGTGGTGGGCACCGCGGCGTGCCAATGGGAGGCAATGGGCCGGCCATGACTCTGCGTTTTGGACAAGGTGGCGTTGGTGGCGGTGTGCATGAATGGGGGAGAGGAGGTGGATTGTTTGGACAAGGAGGAAGAGGAGGAGGAGGAGGAGGAGCAGCAGCAACAGCAGCAGCAGCAGGAGGAGGTGGACGAGGAGGGGCAGGAGGAGGAGGAAGAGGAGTAGGAGGAGGAGTAGGAGGAGTATGGGCAGGAGGAGGAGGAGGGGGAGGAGGAGGAGTTGGTGTCGGTGGAGGAATGTTGGAGCTAGTCTCGGGCAGGCCGGCGCACGACCAGGTGATGCGAACAGCCCAGATCATTAGAGAGGTCACAGGTTCGAGTCCTGCGCTGGGCCCTGCAGCGTTTGGCATCAAAGAGGGAGCCCTGTTTGAAAACAAGGAGGCATTGTGGGACCGCCTCTATGACTATGGCTGTGCCACCGACACGAGAGTGCACACTCGTCGGTGCGTGCGTGCTGTGCTGTGCTGTGTGTGTGCAGCATTCCCATTTGTTCATAACTCCACGTTTTGTAAGGCCATGGGTGCGCAACTGCAACCAGGTTGTCCACTTGACAGTGTGAATGTCTGTGCGTGCGTGCGTAAATGCCTGCGTGGTGAGGGTTTGCTTGCTTGAGTGCTTGCTTGCTTGCTTGGTTGCTTTCTTGCGTGATGTTCCTATTGCCTCGAAACCCTACTTCTCTTACAATTATTGCTTGCTCCACTGACACTAGGTTGCACAAGCGATGACATATTCATTCGTACAGTTTTCAAGGGATGGTTGTGATGAGAGAAGGTGGGGGCAGCGGGGCGTGGGTGTAATGCTTCTTTTGGTGGGGG
>SZWC01000006.1:64946-79039 GCA_023375785.1 Penium margaritaceum | reverse complement strand
TGTGTGTGTGTGTGTGTGTGTGTGTGTGTGTGTGTGTGTGTGTATGTGTGTGTGTGTGTGTACCAGTGGACTGTGAATAGTGTTTGGTAAAACACCAATACCAACACCCTCCCCCCGGTTAGGCGAAGAAACACACAAGCAGCAGAAGACAACAGAGGAGTCACGTAGAGGACAGCCTTAAGAGCAGGGCACGAGGGTAACGACAATTAGAATCCATAAGGTGCGAAGGGTGCAACTGTCAAAGTAACGGTATGCGTATGCACAGCAAACTTGAACGAGCGAGAGCTGATTGCCTTAGTCAAGAAGTTAGCCCGTTGAGATTGCGTTTCCACCCGGACAACCTTGACGAGACCAGCAGCAACACACTCGCGAACAAAGTGATGCTCAACATTGATGTGCTTGGTGCGAGAGTGTTGCATGCCATGATTCTGACCAATGGCATTTGTGCTTTGGTTGTCATGGCATAAACTGATGCAGCGGATTGGAACACTACTGTAAGAGCGGACACAGCCAGACACTCTCGTATGTACCTGAGCCGAGTATGACGTCCTTAGATTCACTCGAGCTGCGAGCAATGCAACTCTGCTTGCCGTTTTACAATGACACATATGTACCTTCAACAAGAAAGCTTCCCCATGTGCCTGTAAAGCTTGCGCCTTTGCCTACAATGCCTGCGCCTACACCTACTATGTCTGCGCTTCCATCTTCAAAGCCTGCATCTGCGCCTACAAGGCGAGGTATGGTTAATCGTGGCCATTTCATACACTCCCTTTTTAGTGTGTGCCTTGAGTGTGATCTCCTCAAAAGGATCTCTCTACACCCCTGCCTACACTCCTTTACTAGTGTATGGGAAGAGTGTACTTTTGTCTTGTTTTCCCAAACCATTCTCTTCTTTGGAATGACCCTCGTGTATGGGGCTAGTGTATGTGGAAAGTGTGCTCAGTCACCGTATTAAAGTACACCAAGAATGCACTAAGTGTGCTCATTTGTCTTATATGTCTAGGTACACCTTCATTGTTTTGTCCTATGTGGCCAAAAATGTCTCTTGTTAGGAAGGACCCCAGTGCGTGGGGCTAGTGTATGTGGGAAGTGCGCTCACTCACCATATAAAAGTACATTAAGAGCGCACTCAGTGCGCTGATTTGTCTTTTGTGTCTCATTACACATCGTGTTTTGTCTTACATGGTCAAATGATACTCTGATTATGAAGGATCCCAATGCGTGGGACTAGTGTATGTGGCTGGTGCGCTCAGTCACCATACAAAAGTACACTAAGAACGCACTCAGTGTGTTAATTTGTCTCATTTGTCCAAGAACACATTCTTTTTGTCTTTTGTGGCAAAGATTCTCCCTTCTTATAAGGGACCCCAGTGCGTGGGACTAGTGTATGTGGCTGGTGCGCTGAGTCACCATACAAAAATACACTAAGAACACACTCAGTGCGCTAATTTGTCTCATTTGTCCAAGAAGACATTTTTTTGTCTTTTGTGGCAAAGAGTTTCTCTTCTTATAAGGGACCCCGGCGCGTGGGGCTAGTGTTTGTGGCTAGTGCGCTTAGTCACCATACACAAGTACACTAAAAGCGCACTTAGTGCGCTTATTTGTCTCATATGTCTTGAATGTTGTCTTATATGATTGATTAATTTTAATGTTTAGAAAGGTAATTATTGAGGTACATTCACATGTTTTCTCTTTATGGTTGTAAGTTGTTATGTTACATATTTGGGGCCAAGCATTGTGTGATCGGAGCAATTACCTTACACAGTAACAAAATCATATCTTGAGACTGATCTGAAAATTATGAGTAGCGTGAATTATGTTTTACATAATTTTTGTACCTTTTAAATCCATAATCGGCATCACGACGTACATATGTCCGCAATGTGTTTGTGTGTTATCAACGTAACAAAAGGAATCTTTTGTTATGAATATCGTTTTTTCCTTGAGCTGGTTCGGCCGTTGAAACCGCCCGGTCGGTCGCTACGAGCTGCGACCGACCGGATTTCAATCCTTCTCGACGGCCGTCTGCCTACCGATGACAGTGGACGGTCATAGCCGATATGCTTGACGTTACCTGCAGTGACATGACAGATTCTTCGCTTCAATCCTCGGAAGGGTCTCCAGAGATACCCCCAGTGTACGGGGGTAGTGCATGTGGCGAGTGCGCTCGAAACATGTGTGAAAGTGCACTTATCACGCACTCAGTGTGCGACAGACATATTCCGACATAGCTGCATCGCGAAAGATCATATTAAAGTTTGACAAAGCAAACTACAGACATTTTTCATCCACGATTAGCGTCTACAAACCACAAACGTATTTTAAGAAGGTTTTGAGATTCGACCTGGAAAACTCAATATACGGTTCCGTTCAGATAGCCAATTCCTTCGAAAACCGTTACGAACTTTTGCGAGCATCGACTAGTTTGGAAAATGCTTTCGTTGACGAACGTTATTGCGATAGGAAGAAAGAATGTCGAGTACTTGCGACTTATTTGTTTTCGGCGACGTTTACAAAAAGGAAAGAAGTTGTTCGATAAAAAGAAAACGAATCATGCTTTCTTAGCCACAAGTCTCATATCCTGGGCAATGAGATTCTAAAACTGTTCGACGGATTCAACGATTCAGACATTAATTCTTCACACTTCGCCAAAAATACTGTCGGCAACATGTTTTCCAATCAGAGAGAACGCGTCCTCATCTACAGCAGTTTTCGGTGCCGCTAGGACTAACAGCCTACTGGCCAGAAACGACAAGATGAATTTTTTAGCTGAATCTTTTGTACGACTTGCGAAGTTCCTAGCATCGCAAACCGGGTACCACTCCTGATGGATACTATCGCAAACTATTTCGGACGAGACCTGTACAGAATCGCACACTCAGTGTGTGATAAGTGCACTTCTCCATACGAATTGGTCGCACTGACCAATATACACTATGCCTCGCACTAGGGGGGTCCTAGCAACGGGATGAGGACCCCCTGTGACTTCCGACGGCAATTGGACGGTGAGATGCCAACCTGTCCTGCTCGTTGGTAGCATGAAGTGACGGCCATCATACTTCGACCGGCGTAAACGACCTGTCGATAACTAGGTCGGCTAGAGCGAGAGCAAGCTGTCTTCTACTGGCAACTATATCAGACACCTATAGGTTCGCAATCGAATAAGCTTTAATACAGAAATATCACAATCATAAAAACATAGGACTATTATACGTCAGGTATTAATGTGTATGTTCTCCTCGTGAACGAATGAACAAACCAGAAAAAATGTTTCCGAAAATTATGTCTTGAAAAAACAAAAGATTGAGCCCACGAATACAGAATGTTGTATGAGGAGGCAGGGGGTAAAAAGAACAAAGGAAGAGAAAGAGAGAGAGAGACAGAGAGAGAGGGGGGGGGGGAGAGAAAGAGAGAGAGAGAGAGAGAGAGAGAGAGAGAGAGAGAGAGAGAGAGAATTTTATTGTGCACCGTTCAAGTGCAGCGCGTTTTTAGTGCATGGTGTTAGTGCATGGTGTCCGAGTGCACCAGAAGAGTGCACTAAAAAATGAGTGTGTGATCTGTCCACCATTGGACATATATTTACAAGGCCTGCGCCTGCGCCTACAAAGCCTGCACCATCGCCTACAAAGCATGTGCCTACGCCAACAACGGTTGCGCCTGCATCCAGAAAGCTTATGCCTGCATTGACAGAGCCTGCGCCTGTGCCTCTAGAGGTTGTGTCTGCGAGTACAAAGCCTGAGTCTGCTTCCATGAAGTCTGCGCATGCGCCTACAAAGCATGTGACTGCGCCTAAAAAGCCTACGGAAGCGCCTAGGGAGCATGCGCTCAAAAAGCCTGCGCCCTGTGCCCACAAAGCATGTGCCTATGCCCACAAAGCCAGCACGTGCGCTTGTAAAGCCTGTGCATATGACTACAAGGCCTCAACCCGCATCTACAAAGCCTTAACTACTACCAAAAAAGTATGCGCCTGCGCAGACAAAGCCTACACCTATGCCCACCGTTCCTCTACCTGCACCTTCAAAGTGTGCGCCTGTGCCTACAAAGCTTCTACCTGCGCCTACAAATCATGTGCTTTTTCCTTCAAAGCATGTGCCTGTGCCTACAACGCCTGCACTTGCGCCTGAAAGTTATGCACATGCATCTACAAAGCCTGCACCTGCGCCTGCAATGCCTACACCTGCCTCTACAAAGCCTGCGCCTATACCCACAAAGCCTGCACCTACGCTTACAAAACCTTTGCCTGCATCTACAAAGCCTGCGCCTGCGCCCACAATGCCTGCGCCTGGGCCTACAAATCCTACGCCTGTGCCTACAAAGCCTGCGCCTAGGCCTACAAAGTCAGCACCTGCCCCTATAAAGCCTTTTTCTGTGCCTACAAAGCCTGCGCCTACGCCAACAAGGCCTACATCTACAAGTTTTGCGCTTGCGCCTGTAAGGCCTGCTCCTTTGCCTACAGAGTCTGCGCATGACCTACGAAGGGTGCGCCTGTGCCTAAAAAGTCTATCCTTGATCCTACAAAGCCTGCGCCTGCACCTACAAAGCCTGGATATGCGGTTCCAAAACCTGCCACTGCACTTACAAAGCCTGCGCCTGCCCCTACGTAGCCTGTGCCTATGCCAACAAAGCCTGTTCTTACACCTACAAAGCCTGCGCATGCACCTACAAAGCGTGCACATGCGCCTACAAATCCTACGCCTGCACCTACAAGGTCTGCGCCTGTACCCACAAAGCCTCCATATCCGCCTACAAAGCCTGCGGCTGCCCCTGGACAGCCTTTGAATCCGCCTACAAAGCCTGCCCCTGCCCCTAAAAAGCGTGCGCCTACACCTACAATGCATGCGCATAAGCTTTAAAACCCTGCGCCTGCGCCAAAAAAGCCAGCGCATGTGCCTACGAAGCCTATGTCTGCGCCTACAAAGCCTGTGCTTGGGCCTTTAAAACCTACAAGTGTGCCTGCAAGGCATGTGCATGCGCCTACAAGGACTAGGCCTGCACCTAAAAAGCCTACCACAATACTTACAAAGTGTGCACATATGATGACAAAGACTGTGCCTGCTCTTGAAAGCTTCTGCATGAGCCTAAAAAGTGTGTGCTTGCTGTGAGCCTGCGAATAGCCTGTGACTGCACCTACAAAGCCCGTGCTATCACATACAAACCCTGTGCCTGTGCCCACAAAGTCTGCGCCTGTCCCCACAAAGCCTGGGCCTACACTTACAGAGCCTGTACCTGCATTACAAGGGCTGTGACTGCGCCAACAAAGCCTGAGTCTACGCCTACACAGCCTGCGCATGTGCCTACAAAGCCTGCACCTACGGCTCAAAGGCCTGTGCTTGTGCCTAGAAAGCCTGTGCATGCACCTGCGAAACCTGTTCCTGCGCCTACAAAGCTTGTGCTTACGTGTACAAAACATGCACATGCACCTGGAAAGCTTGCGCATGTCCCTACAAAGTCCGCCCAACAAGGTTTGCACCTGTGCCTACAAGGTGTGCACCCTTGCCTACAAAGCCCGCACCTATGCGTACAAAGCCTGTGCCTGTGCCTATGAATCTTGCACTTGCTCCTACAGAGGTTAGGTCTGCACCTACAAAGCTTGCTCCTACGAATTCGAGGTGTGCACCTGCCTCACAAAACCGGCATCTGCGCCTACAAAGCCGGCGCCTGCGCCTATATATCCTTAATTCACACCTATCAACCATGCACCATCTCCTGCAAAGCCTTTGCCTGGTCCTACAAAGCCTGTATCTACAAAGCCTGCACCCTCGCCTACAAAGCCAGCACCTTAGCCTACAAAGCCTGCAACCCGCACCTGTAAAGCCTCCATGTGTGCCTACAAAGCCAACACCTGCACCTACAAAGACTGTACCAGTGCATGTAAAGCCCGTGCCTGCACCTACAAGGCATGTGCCTACACCTACAAAGCCTACGCATGTGCCTGTTCCTGTACCTATAAAGAATGTGCCTGTGCCTACAAAGCTTGCACATGCACCTATAAAGCCTACGCATGTGCCTACAAAACCTTCGTCTGCGCCTACAAACCATACAAAGCCTGCGACTCTGTCCACAAAGCATGTGCCTGTGCCTAGAAAGCCTACTTATGCACCTACAAAGTGTGTGTTTTTTCCTACAAAGCCTGCGCCCTCACCTACAAAGCCTGCGTCCTTGCCTACAAAGCCTGCACTACCATTTACAAAGCCTACGCTTGCACTTAGAAAGCCTACGCATGTGCATATAGAGCCTGCAATTGCACCTACAAAGCCTGCACGTGCGCATGCAAAGCTTGCACCTGTGCCTGCGCCTAAAATGCCTACGCCTGTGCCTAGAAAGCCTGTTTGTGCGCTTAAAAATCCCTTGCCTGAGCCTGCAAGGCCATTGCCTACGTCTAAAAAAACTATGCCTGCCCATACAAACTCTGTGCATCCACCTACAAGGCCTACCCCTGCATCTAGAAAGCCTTCGCCTGTGACTACAAAGCTTGTGCTTGTGCCTACAAAGCCTGCGCTTGTGCCTAGAAAGCTTGCGCATTTGCCTACAAACCTTGTGCCTTGGCCTACAAAGCCTACGCCTGCACCTACAAAGCCTGCGCCTGCATCTACAGAGCTTGTGCCTGCGCCTACAAAGCTTTTGCCTGTACCAACAAAGCTTGTACCTCTGCCTACAAAGCCTGTGCCTGCACCGACAAAGCCTGCCTCTAGGTGTACGAAGCCTGTGCCTACGCCTACAAAGTGTGCACCTGAGCCTACGCCTAAAAATGATGTGTCTGCACCTACAAAGCCTGCGCCTGTGCCTGCAAAGTCTATGCTTGCGCTTATAAAGCCTGTGCCTGCACCTACAAAGCTTGCTCCTGTGACCACAAAGCCTATGCCTGTGATTACAAAGCCTTCGTCTATGCCTGCAAAGCATGCGCCTACACCTACAAAGTCTCCACCTGTGCCTATAAAGCCTGTGCCTACGCCTAGTATGCCTGAAACTGCATGTAAAAAGCCTGTGACTACACCTAAAAAGCATGCTCTTGCACCTATAAAGCGTGTGCTTGAGCCTTCCAAAGCTGCACCCAAGCCTACAAAGCTTGCACATACACCTACAAATCTTACTCCTACATCTACAAAGCATGTGCCTCCGCCGACAAGGCCTATGCCTATGCCCATGCCTACAAAGATTGCACATGTGCCTACAATGCACGTGCCTATGCCTACAAAACCTGCTCCTGCGCGTACAACACCAATGCATGCGCTTAAAAAGCCTATCGTGCACCTACAATGCCTACGCTTGCCTCTACAAAGCCAGGGCGTGTGCCTACAAAGCCTGAACATGCTCCTTTAAAGCCTACGCCTACGCCTACAAAGCCTCTGACTGGGCCTATTAAGTCTACACCTGCACTTGGAAAGCATGCGCCTGAATCCTAAAATGTCAGCACCTACGCCTACAAAGCCTATCCTTGCACCTACGAAGCCATTGTGCCTACAAATCCTGTGCCTGCGCCTACAATGCCTTTGCGTGCACCTATTAAGCCTGCACCTGTTCTTATAAAGCCTGTGCATGTGCCTACATAGCCTGCGGCTTTGCCTGCGCCAACGCCTACAAAGCCTGCGCCTGCACCTACAAAGCCTGAGCCCACATCTACAATGCCTACCCCTGTGCCTAAATTTCTTGTGCCTGCACCTACAATGCATGTGCCTGTGACAACAAGGCCTTCGGCTACACGTATAAATTCAACTCCTGCACCTATAAAGCCTACACCTATGCCTAGAAAGCTGTCCTTACAAAACGTGTACATGTGCTTATAATGCATGTGCCTGCGCCTTGGCCTATTTGGCCTGTGTGTGTTCGTGCAAAATCTGTGCCTTCGCCTACTAAGCCTGTGCCTGCACCTACAAAGCTTGTGCCTTTTCCTACAAAGCCTACGCCTACTCTGCCTGTGCCTGTGTCGACAACAGCGTGCACTGGAAATCACAAAGCCTGCATCTACCCCTAAAAATCATGCGCATGCGCCTACAAAGCTTGTGCCTGCCCCTACAAAGATTGCGCCTACGCTTACAAAGCGTGCGCATGTGCCTTGAAATCCTGGGTGTGTTCCTACAATTCCTGTGTCTCTACACACAAAGCATGTGCCTGAGCGTACAAAACATGCACATGTGCACAAAAAACATTTTCTTGTGCCAATAAAGCATGCGCCTGCATCTGTGCCTACACGGACAAAGCCTGCGCCTACGCCTACAAAGCTTTTGCCCTATGCCTATAAAGCCTGCACATGTGCATACAAAGAGTGTGCTTGCGGCCACAAAGCATATGCGTGTGCCTAAGAAGTGTACGCCTGTGCCTACAAACACTACGCCTACGCCTACCAAAGATGTGCCTGTGCCTAAAAAGCCTTCGCCTTCGCCTGCACCTCCAAAGCCTAGGCTTGCGCCTAGAAAGGTTGAGCCTGTGGCTACAAATCCTGTGCCTGAGCCTACAAAGTTTGTGCCTGCACCTGGCCCTGCAAAGCATGCGCTTGCATCTACAAATCCTGCGCCAGTGCCTACAAAGCATGTGCCTGCACGTAAGAAGCATGTGCTTGCTTCTACAATGCCTATGCCTACGCCTGCACCTACAAACCCCGTGCCTATGCCTACAAACCCTGTGCTTGATCCTACAAAGCCTGCGACTATGCCTACAAAGCTTGTATCTGCACTTGTAAAGCCTGTGTCTTTGCCTACAAAGTCTTCACCTATGTGAACAAAGCCTGAGCATGTGCCTTCAAAGCCTGCGCCTGCACCTAGTACGGCTTCACCTGCACTTAGAGAGCCTGTCCTTGTGCCTTAAAAGCCTGCTCCTACACCTGGGCTACAAAGCAGCCTGCTCTTGCAGTTGCGCTTGTAAATCCTAAGCCCATGCCTACAAAGCCTTCGTTTGTTCCAACAAGGCCATTGCTTGCACCTCCAAAGCCTGCTCTTGCACCCTTAAAGATTGTACATCTGCCTACAAAGCCTGCACTTATACCTACAAAGCCAGGGCCTGCTTCAGCAAAGCTATCCTTGTGCCTACAAAGCATGTGCCTGCACTGACAAAGTTTCCGCATGTGCCTAGAAAATGTGCACTTGTGTGTAAAAATCCTACATTTGTGCCAAAATATCCAACGCCTGCACCTATCAAACCTGCACTTGTTCTTGCCAAGCCTGCTTCCGTGCCTTCCAAGCCTTTGTCTGTGCCTATATTGCCTACGCTTGTGCCTACGAACTCTATGCCTAGTCCTAAAAAACATACAGTTGCACCTACAAAGGCCTCTGTACCTACAAAGGCTGCGCCTATGCTTACAAAGCCTGTGCCTACTTCTGTGAAGCCTGCGCATGAAAAACCTGTACTTTCACCTACAAGGTTCGTGCCTGTGCCTACAAATCCTGGGCTTGCACCTACAAGGCATGTTCCAGTGCCTACAAAGCCTACACCTGCACCTACAAAGCCTATGCCTGGGCCCACAAAGTCTGTGCGTGCATCTCAAAGCTTGTGCCTGCCCCTACAAAGCATGTGCTTGTGCCTTCACAACTTACGATTGTGCCTACAAAGCCAACGCTTGCGCTTACAAAGCCAGTGCCTGCAAAACAAAGGCATGTCTTGCACGTACGTAGACTGTGCCTTTACCTACATAGCGTGGTCCTGTGCCTACAAAGCTTGCGCAGGTGTGTACACAGCCCGCACCTATGCCTATCAAGCTTGTGCCTGTGCCGACATATCATACGCATGTGCCCACAAAGCCTGAGCCTCTGCCTACAAAGGTTGAGCCTGTGCACACAAAGCCTGAGCCTCTGCCTACAAAGGTTGTGCCTGTGCACACAAAGCCTAAACATGCGCCCACAAAGACTGCACCTGTGCCTGCAAAGCCTAAGCCTGCACATAAAAAGCCTGCGCCGACGCCTACAACTTCAGTTCCTATGCCTGCAAAGCCTTTGCCTGTGCCCACAAAGCTTGTGTCTCCGCATGCAACGCTTGCACCTGCGCCTTCAAAGCTTGTGCATATGCCTAGGAAGCATGTGCCTTTGCTTACACAGCCTGCTCTTGCGCCTACAAACCCTGCGCCTGCGCCTACAAACCCCGTGCTTGGGTTGTCAAATTCCCCGCATGCGCCTACGTCGTCTACTCCTACAATTACAAACCCTGCGCCTGTGCCTGCAAAGTCAGCGCTTGCGCCTTTGCCTACAAAGCCCGTGCCGGAGCCTACAGAGCATGCGCCTGTCCTAAAGAATCTCATGCCTGCACCTAAAAATTTGGTAACTCCGCCTACTATGTTTGTGCCTACGCCTCCAACGCCTGCCCTTGTACCCACAAAGCCTGGGCCTATGCTTGCAAAGCCGGTGCCTGGGCTTGCAAAGCATGCACCCGCGCCTACAAAGCCTGCGCCTGCGTCTCAAGAGCATATCCCTACTTCTACAAAGCCTGTACTGACACCTACAAAGCCTACGCCTGTGCTTTCAAAGCATATGTCTGCCCCTTCAAAGCCCGCGCATGTACCTACGTCTAAGAAGCCTGCACCTGCACCTACAAAGCCTACGCCTTTGCCTAAAATTCTGCACCTACATCTACAAAGCCTGCACTGCGCCTAGAAAGCCTAAGCCTGCACCTATAAAGCCTGTGACTGCGCCTGCAAAGCTTGCGCTTGTGCAGACAAACCTGTGCCCACACCTTCACAGCATGTGCATGCACCTACAAGCCTTCCCATGCATCTACAAAGCCTTCCCATGCATCTACAAAGCCTGCACTTGAGCCTAAAAGGCCTCCTCCTCTACAAAGCCTGCAACTGCACCTACAAGGCCTGCGCCTGCGCCTGCGCCTTTAAAGTGTGTGTGTGCGCCTACAAAGCCTACGCTTGTGCCTACAAATCCAACGTCTAGGCCTACAAGGCCTACGCCTTTGCCTAAAATTCTGCACCTACATCTACAAAGCCTGCACTTGAGCCTAAAAGGCCTCCTCCTCTACAAAGCCTGCAACTGCACCTACAAGGCCTGCGCCTGCGCCTGCGCCTTTAAAGTGTGTGTGTGCGCCTACAAAGCCTACGCTTGTGCCTACAAATCCAACGTCTAGGCCTACAAGGCCTACGCCTTTGCCTACAAAGCTTGTCCCTACTCCTACAAAGTCTGTGTGTGTGCCAACAATGCATGTGCTTGTGCGTACAAAGCCTGCGCTTGCAACTACAAAAGCTTGCGCCTTTGCCTACAAAGCTCACGCCTGCGTCTACAAAGCCTATGTCTCCATGTACGAAGCCTTCGCCTACGCCTAAAAAAGCCTGTGCCTGTGCGTACAACACATTCACCTTCTCCTATAAAGCCTACGCTTGCGCCCAAAAAGCATGTGCCTGCGTCTTCCAAACCAGGGCCTGCACCTGCGAAGCCTAAACTTTTGTCTACAAAGCCTGCACCTGGGTCTACAAAGCCTATGCCTGCGTCCACAAAGCCTGGGGTTGTGCCTCAAAATTCAGTACTAGCGCATAGAAAGCCTACACCTACGCCTGTGCCTATAGAGCCTGTACCAACGCTTACAAAACCTACGCCTGCACCTACAAAGGCTGGACAAAGGTTGCCTGCAAAGCCTTCGTCTACGCCTACAAAGCCTGCGCCTGCACCCAAAAAGGCACAGTTGCACCTACAAAGACTTGCAACCGTGCCTCTAAAGCCTGAGAATATGCCTACAGAGCCTGTGCCTGCCCCGACATGGCCTATAGCTGTGCCTCCAAATCCTATGTCTGCACCTACAAAGCCTGTGGCTCCACTTACAAAACCTACAACAACGCCTGCAAAGCCTGTGCTTCCACCTACAACGCATGTGCTGCGCCTACGAAGCCTGTGCCTGCGACTAAAAATCTTGCGCCTGTACCTGCAAAGCATGATTTTCTGCCCACAAAGCCTACTCCTACGCATACAGAGCTTGCGCCTATGCCTACAAAGCATGCACATGCGCCTGCAAAGCCTATGCCTGGGCCCATAAATCTTGCGCCTTCGCCTACGAAGCCCGTGCCTACACCTGCAAAGCCTGTGCCTGTGCCTTAATGGCTTGTGCCTATGCCCAAAAAGCCTATGCCTGTGCGCAAAAAGCCACTGCCTGCATGAACAAAGCCGACCCTTGGGCCTACAAGGCTGTGCCCATAAAGTCTGCGCCTCTGCTTACAAAGCATGCGGCTGTGCCTAGAAAGCCTGCGTCTCAAGTGTGTGCCTACACCTATGAAGCTTGTGCTTGTACCGACATATCCTGCGAATGTGCCTACAAAGCTTGCACCGACGCCTACAAAGCCTGCGCCCGTGCCTACAAGCCTGCACTTACGCCTGAAAATCTAATGGCACCACCTACAAACCATGTGCCCACACCTACAAAGCCTGCCCCTGCGCCTACAAATCCTGCATGCGCACCTGCAAAACCTGTGCTTGCACCTACGAAGCATGTGTCTGCGCCTAAAAAGCCTATGCCAGTATAAAAAAACATGTGCCTGAGCCAACAAAGCCTGCACCTACACGTACAAAGCCTGGGTGTGCGATTACAAAATCCTGCACCTGCGCTTACAAAGCCTGCGCTTGCGCCTCCAACGCATGTGTCTGCGCCTAAAAGCCTTTGCGTCCCGCTACAAAGCCTCCGCCTGCGCGTACAAGGCCTGCGCCTGCGCCTACAAAGCTTGCGCATTCACGTACGATGTTTGCGCATTCGCCTGCAAAGCCTGAACCAGTTCCTACGAAGCAAGTGCCTGCACCAGGCGCAGGCGCAGGCACACCACTTTGGGACGAGAATCTCGTCCCGATTCCACATGACATTGGACGTGTCTCGGTCTCGTCTCGTCTTGCGGGAGATAAGTCAAGATTGTCTCATGTAGCGCAATGGACTGCGGTGCGGGTGCAACGGACTGTTTGCTCATTGCAAGGGAGCAATGGACTGCGGTGCGGGTGCAATGGACTGCGGTTCCGTTGTGAAACTAACTGGACAAGTGATTTGGGAACTTGGGGACAAGGTATTTGCTCAAAGCTGGGAAAGCAAAACCTAACCTGGGGTCGGACTCGATACGCCCTACTACCTTCCCAGGTCTTAGAACATCCCTTCAGGCAAGTAGTGTCCCATATGGTCGAGCATGCTTAAACCGTCAATGGAATCAGATGACACTGGGTGACCATCTGGAAGGCGAACTACGCAATAGGATGAAGTTGAGCGGTTCCGAACACTGGAGCTGTTTAGAATATGAGCACTCTGATTGGGTCTGTTCCACACTCAAAAGAAGATCTCTCCCGCGTCATTCAACAAAGAATGAAACCAATCACACGAGACAGGACACTGGGCTGATGCACTGGATTATCGTACAGACCCGACAACCTCCACGTCTTGCTAAGCGCAGACTGCTTTAAGCAGAGAAGGCGGAGAAGCGGCAGTTGGCCGACAGCACGCCGGTCGTCTCGTAGTCCGTCGTCTCGCCCTCCAAGAAGCCCTTGCCGCTCTCGCCGTCGGCCGCGACGCGACCACCGACGAGGCGCGCGATCTCGGTGTACTTGAGCGCCTTCTGCTGCTGCTCCGCAGTCGCGCGGTATGTCTGGCCCAGCACGCCGTGGATCTTGTCCGAGGCGCTGATGTCGTTCAGCGCAAGGTTGAAGTGCACCTCCGCGTCGTTGGGGGTCTGCAGCTTGGGGTGCGCCACGCGCAGAGACACGCCGAGATCGAGCAGGCCCTCGATCTTGAGGGAGAAACGGTCGACATCGTAGGGACCGGTCTTGAAGGTGCCGAGGAAGGCGAGGGAGAGGCCGGATGCCGGGGCGGAGAGGGGCGCATCGAGGGACGGGACCGCAACCTGCTCGCCGTCAACGAAGACGGAGGCCAGGAAGCCATCGCCGCGCCCCTGCTGCTTGCCGGAGCGCGCGACGAGGTGCACAGTATGGGGCGCGGCGAGCGCATCGGTCCACATGATGCCCACCTCCTTGATCCAGGAGCGGATGCCCTTGGCCGACTCGGCGCGCGCATCCTTGTAGCCCTTGAGCACGACGTTGATGTGGAGCCGCTCGTCGGTGGTGAGGCAGAAGGCCTTGTCCAGCTCGCCGTTGAAGTCGAACGGCGTGCCGAGCGCGCCGGTGAAGTGCGGGTCGTCCACGACGGAG
>SZWC01000006.1:30281-51892 GCA_023375785.1 Penium margaritaceum | reverse complement strand
CCCCCCCCAGCTCTGTAGAGCTTGTTACTCAGTTCAACAGCCAATCAGAAAATAGCTCAGTTCAGGCTGGCAGGTTTTCTCGGTGAGGCCTGCCAGGCAGCCGACAGCCCAAAACCCGGGCGTCGTCCGTTTTGCCTGAAAACTGGACCATACCATAATACCGCCGCTGCGAACGCAGCCGTGCGGTCAGAATCTGCTAGAAAAATAGAAGCGAGGAGTTATGGCAGCCTAAACCCAGATAGTGCCCACAACGGTTTATGCTGCCAAACAGGGCCATGCAACATGCAACTGGGACCCTAGGCAGTGCATGACGACGCAGACGCAATGGGATGCGCTGGACGCATGCAAGCAGCAAATGCGGTGTTAATGACCGCCGGCAGCACGACCGCCGAGAAGGCCTGCCGATGGAGCTGAGCGCGTCGCCTGAGAGAGGAGGCTCCAGCGAACTGCGAGAAGACCTCTGCGTGCGTCGGCTCCACCGGACGACACTCCATCAGCGTCGCGTCTCGCCGTCAGTCATCTGCACGCCGATGTACACAAGCCGGGAGGACACAACAGAGCACAATGAGAGACGTGCAAAAACCAACAAAAGATATACCCTACTCCCGCCTAAATTCACAACAGAGAGAATTTTTAGAGCGGCATAATATTATGCTCCAGCTTGTTTGGGAGCGGTCCATAATATTTTCCATGTGGTTTGAAAAAGATTGGTCGGGTTTCAAGTCCGGCATCATCGATTGTAGGAAGGCGAAAAATTCGCCCGTCAAAAAGACGCTATTGGTCTCGCCTCGGTTGGGGATGTTGACACATGCAGCGCAGACGCCTGCAGCTTCGCGACTGGAGTTCAAGCCAGCCTCAATGCCGCGAGCACCACAACCAACCATGGAAAGCCAGGTGTTGTGAAATGAGTCGTCCCCGTTTGTTTGCACAACTTACTATGACCACTCGACCGTGTCCATGCTCGTGCAGATCCCTTATGCGGACACAGTTTGTGCTAGAGCACTGACGAGTGGTTGCTCCACCCACCACCAGCTGCCAAACAGCTGCAAAGACATCCTAGGTGCTTGCCGAGGTGCTTTGAGGTTTTTTGCAGACGCTAGAGTTTTCTCGGTGGACTGGCTCTCGAGCTCCATTGGCATGATTTTCATTTTATGTCAACCGATAGATGCCAGACTTGTGCGTGTGACTAGTCGTTGCGTCTAGCTCAAGATTTTACATCTCTAGGTTCAAACGGTGTTTCGTTTGGATATCTGTGCACAGAGTTACGGCCAAAACAGTGGTTTGGGCCGGTTTTAGGACAAACTTTCATTGTTACGTGCGTCACCTGCTGTGCACCGCGGCAACTATTTATGCTGTGTGCTTGCCAATTTTCATTTCTCCCTGCATTACTAAGCTATTGAAGCTTATGAGACTTCGTGCGTCTCCCTAGCCTGACCATTGTTGTTTCTTGCACCAGCTTGCATGCCACGACGCTTGTTGACTGGACTGTGTTGCCATGTTAGCAGCAGTGAGGTTAGGAAGCTTCCTAGTAATTTCTCATGGTATTAGAGCAGCGAGACCTCTTTTGGTGAGCTGCACCGCAAAGACGTAGTACCGACAACAGTAGTGAGAGTCACCGTCGCTGCCGTATCTTGGGACCCACCGCAGTTGCTTGGAGTAGCGATCCCACCATGCTATCCCCACCAACTCACCGGGTGAGCTGAGGCAGTTACATGCTCCAACAGCCATGCCGAGTAGCAGCATCAATATCGGGTGGCAACAGCAACCGTGTCTGGTTGCTCATCTGTACAAAAAAGGAAAAGAAAGGGTAGAATTAGCTCGTAGTATCTTACGATAACAACTGCGAGCACAGGCAATGCGCAACGACAATAGCAGCTTGCAGCAGCCGCGGCGTGAGCAACCGGAAGCAGCAGCAGCACCACATCAGTAGTGGTGGCGGCCACAGTAGCATCAGCAAACAGTGATATTGCGTAGCACTGCTATGCAACTGCACATAAGCTACATAACACTGTACAAAAGCTACGCATGGCCACGTAGGGCTGCACAGGGCTACGCAGCCCCTAGGTAGCAGCAAGCAGGGGGTGACGCGGTCACCCCCACCTGTCATGGGGAGTCTGTGTGACTTCCAAAAAAATGCTTGCGTAAAATGCGCGAGCAATTTTTCGCTAGCATGAAAAGCGTTGATGTCATCATCAGTTGTGTTGACATCATCATGTTTTAGGTCAAAACGTCAATTCATGTCAACGTTTCAACTCCTCGATGAATGCTGTCAGTTTGTTGTTCGGAGCGTTCTCACGTTTGACCCCATACTACCTACCACGATGCCGCCAGTGCGTGACAAGGGAAAGGGGCTAGGAGACCCCTCCTCTTCCTCCTCTTCGGGCACTATGAGTCCACAGACGCAATCACGTGCGATCGACGGGCTTTGTCGATCGTAGGACGAGATGCCCCAGTAGCAGGAGCAGCAATTCGATGCGTTACAGGAGATCGCGGAGTTACAATGGGATCGTTTAGGGGCCTCACATCAGCCCCCAGGAGGATTTTCTGGAGCTGCACCAACTGTTCAGCAGTCTACATCCCACACAGTATCGTGGCCTCGGCACCCCTCATCACAGGTTGACACCTGAGATGAGGAGGAGATAGAGGATGACACACGCGAGCACAAGATTCGTGTGCTTGAGGAGCGCATCCGTGAGCTACGTCTAAGGTCATAGCCCCTCACTCCACGACCTTCTCACCGTCAGGATTAGGCACGTCATTCAACAACGTTCACTTTTGGTGGCGTCTCTCTTATGGGTGGGCTCCCTATACCCCATCCACCATCTCTCGAGCCTCAGGTCGCCCTCCCCACAGAGCAGCGACCGAAGGACTTTGAGACACCTCCACCCTGCTATGACAACGACAAGGGCTTCGATTGGTGGGAGACCTTATTTCATGTGTGGGCCAATTCTGAGGACGTCTGGCCTTACTACCACAGCCAATACCAGACTCGCTACGCTCACCAGGTCAAAAAAACAGTGAGAGTGATGCGCGTTCTCCTTTACGCCATGCCGAAGGAGACTATGGTCGACTTGTGACCCTTCGTATGTGAGACCGGGATCGGGACTGGAGCAGATCCACGCGAGTGCTGGGAGCTGGCCTTGACATTTCTCGTTGTAGAGACTCATTCCACGAGGGCGGCCCGACTACGTGAGTTTCACTCCCTCCGTCAGGGTCCCACGGAGCTTGTAGCTGACTACTAGAGGCGTGTGATGCGCCTTTACACACACCGTGGGACCCGTGGCGCGACGCAGTTGTGGGTAGTTGACACCATCATGATGGGGCACACCTGGACCACGTGAAGCTCTTTACGGGCTTCGACCGTGTGGCTCTCTCTGAGTTGTCAGAGCCACTACAACCTCTTCCTTGGGCCCATCGCTACTTCCTCCAGGCCACATCGGCTCATGAAGGTGCCATCGCCCATCAACAGAGTCCACTAGTTGCAGTAGTGATTGTGAACCCTCTTACGCCTCTGTCCCAACTCACCAGTCCCACCTCCATCGCTTCCTCCTCCTCCTCTTCCTCCTCTACCTTGAGCAGC
The DNA here is from genome assembly GCA_023375785.1 of Penium margaritaceum. Taxonomy (NCBI): domain Eukaryota; kingdom Viridiplantae; phylum Streptophyta; class Zygnematophyceae; order Desmidiales; family Peniaceae; genus Penium; species Penium margaritaceum. Next base: position 48,312 of record SZWC01000006.1, on the reverse strand, counting down.
CACACTCAGGGCATTACAGTTGCCGCACAGGGCAAGAAGGGGAAGAAGCAATGTGCGAAGGGACAACAATAGTAGCAGCAACAGCCGGTGAGTAGTGGTAGTGGACATTCTGTCCACTGTAAAAGGTGTGGAGGCGCTCACCGCTACACGAAGTGTGAGCAGCCCCTCGACTGGACTCGGATCATGCACGACCTTCAAGCGGTACACATGTAGCGGATTACCTCGAGTGACACATGGTCAGGACGCGTCGCAATCACTACTACAGCAGACACACCTGTTTCATCAGGCAACAACGGTGATATGGACCCTCGGGATTGCATGATCGCGGAGCTCCTTTAACTGCTGGTGCTTCGTACTCAGGGAGGTATGAGTTTGTTGTCACAATTGAGTGGACTTGAGACAGCTTGTCTTACTAAGTCTGTTGTTCGTCGTGATGCTTGTGGTGGGGCTCAAGCAGCTTGCAATGAGGATGGCCCTGACAGTTTCGTCTGGCTTCACAAGTCATAGCTTCGTACTGTTGGTCGTTGTCCAGAGTACTCTGCTACACGTCCAGCAGAGGTAGAGTTTTCTATGACATGTTGCTCGGTGTTGACGACTGGTTGTGAGCTGAGTAGCACCTAGATCATTGACTCAGGTGCCACCCATCACATGACATGTTGTCGTAGTGACTTTGTTGTGATTGGTTCCGTTGCGTCTGTTTGGTCTGTTTTCACAGGGTCTGGTTAGTCGTTGCCTCTATAGGGCGTTAGGGATGTGTGGTTTGATGGTCCGGTTGGCCCTTTGTACATTTCTAATGTGCTCTTTGTCCCTGCTCTTGAGCTCAGCCTGCTCTCTGTTCATGCATGCACAGGGATGGGTCTCACTATGGAGCACTTTGCTGAATCCTCCACAGTGACTGCTCTTGACACACGTTCCATCGTGCTTCGTGCCTCTTTTATTTATGACTTGTATCATGTGTCTCGTTGTACTCCCTCTGTTTCTTCTCCTCCTCTCTCTTCGGCGCACATGTTTGTCACTAGTGTTCTCTCCCCTTAGTACCAGTGCGTGTTACATTGTCGCCTCTGCCATATGAGCTCGGACACTATGTCAAAGCTCATTGGAACTCAGCCAGTGCTCGGTCTTGACGAGGCTTCCTTTGAGAAGAAATCAAAGAACGACTGTCTTTCTTGCACCCAGGGTAAGATGCATTGTTGCTCTTATCCTAACTCATCCTCCCGGGCCCTACGTTCACTAGAGTTGGTCCACTCGGACCTTCTCGGTCCTCTCCCAGTCGAGTCCCTTTGTAATCAGGGCCAATATATTCTCACGCCGACAGATGACTTCACCCGGATGCGGTGGGTCTATAGCCTCCTCCACAAGAGCGATGCCACGCTCGCGGTCCGCCTGTGGCTTGTAATGGCTGAGCGTCAGTCTCATCATGCCCTGCACACGTTCCGTTCGGATCATGGTGGCAAGTTCTTAGGTGAGATGGATGCCTACTTTCTTGAGCACGGTATTTTCCACCAGCTCTCTGCCCTTGCTACACCACAGCAGAACGGTGTGTCTGAGCGTTGGAACCGCACCATGGAGGATGCGGTTCGCGCTATGCGGTCTGAGTGTGGTCTTCTGGAGTCCTTTGCCTTTGAGGGCTTCTCCTACATGACGTGGGTCTGGAACCGCTTGCCGCATGGTCCGCTTCCAGACCATGTCATGCCATACGAGTTGTGGTTCGGCCATCGTGCTANCTATGTCAAAGCTCATTGGAACTCAGCCAGTGCTCGGTCTTGACGAGGCTTCCTTTGAGAAGAAATCAAAGAACGACTGTCTTTCTTGCACCCAGGGTAAGATGCATTGTTGCTCTTATCCTAACTCATCCTCCCGGGCCCTACGTTCACTAGAGTTGGTCCACTCGGACCTTCTCGGTCCTCTCCCAGTCGAGTCCCTTTGTAATCAGGGCCAATATATTCTCACGCCGACAGATGACTTCACCCGGATGCGGTGGGTCTATAGCCTCCTCCACAAGAGCGATGCCACGCTCGCGGTCCGCCTGTGGCTTGTAATGGCTGAGCGTCAGTCTCATCATGCCCTGCACACGTTCCGTTCGGATCATGGTGGCAAGTTCTTAGGTGAGATGGATGCCTACTTTCTTGAGCACGGTATTTTCCACCAGCTCTCTGCCCTTGCTACACCACAGCAGAACGGTGTGTCTGAGCGTTGGAACCGCACCATGGAGGATGCGGTTCGCGCTATGCGGTCTGAGTGTGGTCTTCTGGAGTCCTTTGCCTTTGAGGGCTTCTCCTACATGACGTGGGTCTGGAACCGCTTGCCGCATGGTCCGCTTCCAGACCATGTCATGCCATACGAGTTGTGGTTCGGCCATCGTGCTAATCTCTGCCTCGCTCGCATTTGGGGGTCCAAGGTCTCACCTCGGGGATGCATGTGTACCTTCCTCAGTATCTCCCCGCGGTCCAAGGCCTGGCGCTTTTGGAAGCCTGCTCGCCATCACATTGTCGATTCTCGAGATGATCTCTTCTTTGAGGCTCTCACCTACCGCAGCTTGTCCAGCATTCTACCGCTGGCCGCCGACCACGTTCCTACTTGTGTGTCCTCCCGGCGGATAGGAGAGTCTAGTCTTGCGGATAGGTCCGCCCGGGCGTCCTCACCTGTGGTCCGGTCTCCGGCTGCGGACAATCCGACCATCGTGGCTGTGTGTCCGGTAGCCTCATGAGTCCCCTCTGGCCCACTTGATCCCGTGCCAATGTCTGACCCCTCTAGTACACCTGATCCCGTGCCAGTTTTGGTCCCCTCTGACACATCTGATCCAGTAGCGGTGCCTTACACCTCTGGCTTACTTGATTCCGTGCCAGTGTTGGTCCCCTCTGAAAGACCTGATCCCGTGCCAGAGTCGGTCCCCTCTCGCACACCTGATCCCGTGCCAGCGATAGATCCCTCCGTCACACCCACTCCAGTGCATGCACCTATTTCACGTGCGGCTATGGCCCAGCAGACTTCTCTACAGCCTGAGGTGAGCACCTCTGCATCAGGCTACTCTCGCGGGCCCAGTGGTCGTCTTCGACCACTGGACTGTAGGGCTCAGCGAACTGCTGACTCAATGCCTAGACACCTGACTTAGACTGTTCAGAGTGGCGAGCCTGGCACGAATGTCCTTGGCTTGAGTGTTCAGGCAGAGTACACTGAGGTGCATCCGGCATGTCATGTCAACCACGGGTTGGTCTCCAGAGAGTTATCGGTCACTTGCGATGCCCCAGCCGATCTTGTCGTGGTCAGACCGAGTCCGGAGGCATGTGACTTACCCACGCGGAGCTCTCCCTCGACGGCCCCTTATCCAGGCACATTGAAGGAAGCACTCTCAGCTCATGATGATGACTCGTGGCATGCTACTTGTGAGGATGACCTGAGAGCCATCCGCCTTGCCTAAAGGCTGTATAGGCCAAGTGGGTCTTTCGCAAGAAGGTGAAGCCTGATGGCACACTAGATCGCTACAAGGCTCGCTTGATGGCCAAGGGATTTTTGCAGGTTGAGGGTGTAGATTTCACTAACACCTTTGCACCCGTTGGCCTCCTGACCACCGCTCGCGCTGTGTTCGGGATTGTTGGTCACCACAACTGGGAAGTGCACCAGATGGATGTGAACAACGCATTCCTCCACAACACCTTGGAGGAGGAGATCTACATGGTTCATCCACCTGGATTCAAGGTCGGTGAAAGGTCTGACGCTTGTGTAAGGCCTTGTAGGGTTTGAAACAGTCGCCCAAGTGCTGGAACTTGGAGATCACCGACACACTAAGACGTGCCGGTTACATGTAGAGTAATGCGGACCCGTCCCTCTTCGTCAGACGGACAGCTGAGAGCCTCACCACCATCCTGGTCTATGTGGACGACCTCCTGATTGCGCTTTCTTTTATGGAGGTCGTGAAGGAAACCAAGGTAGTCCTTCAGGCTGCATACAGGACGAAGGACCTTGGTCCTGCAGTTGTGTTTCTCGGATGGAGATCATGCGTGATCGTCGATGACGGACGCTCTTGTTGCATCAGGCACATTACGCCTGCGTTGTGGAGGATTAGTTCGATGACCCCCTTGGTGTAGTTCCCATAGCCTCCATCCCCATCACACCTAACGGGCAGGATGCTCTGAAGGTGGATGATCCAGCAGAGCTGGGTGAGAGAGTGGACGTGACCTTCTATTTGCGCCTGATTGGCTCTTTGATGTACTTGGCTACTACCACACGACCCGGCATTGCCTTCTTCATCAACCTCCTTACACAGTTTTCATAGCATCCTCATGCGAGAGTCCTTCACACAATTGTGCGAGTGGTGCAGTATGTGGTGTCCACACCGTATCTCAGACTCTGCTTTTGACGGAAGTGTTCGGTGGTAGTCAAAGGCTACACAGCCAGTGATTGGACATGGAATCCTGATAGGCGTAGTTGGACGAGCTACGTGGTCATCCTTGGTGGTACTGTTGTGTCGTGGCACAGCGGCAAGCAGGGTTGTATTGCACGTAGCTCATCAGAGGCTGAGTATGTTGTTCTGGGGGCTGGGACTGCTGAGGCGGTGTGGCCGCAACGTATTTTTTGTGAGTTGCGTCAGTTTGCGCCTTGCGTCGTTCTATGCTATGACAACCAGAGTGGTCTTGCCATTGGAGAGAACTCTTGTGTATTTCATGTATGCACAAAATGCAATGCTATTGAGCATCACTTTGTGCGTGATCTTGTGGAGAGACAGGCGATCTCCGTCTTCTGGTTCGGCACGGGCATGCAGCGGGTTGACTTCTTGACCAAGGCACTTGTATGCAGAAAGTTCATGGTGGTCATTCGTTCTGTCAGGCTTTGCTCCTTGCTTGAGAGTCGCTGAGTGTGGGGTGTGTGAGTATGGCATGTTGAGCATCTTGTTGCACACCTCTGTCTGTTTTTCACGTATACATGTGCATGTAGGCACATGCGTATCATCGGGTCATGGGGGAGTGTTGTGATGTGAGTCGTCCCCATCTGTTTGTACAGCTTACTATGACCACTCGGCCGTGTCCATGCTCGTGCAGATCCCTGATACAGACACAACTAGTGCCGGAGCACCAACGGGTGGCTCCACTCACTAGCATCTGCCAGACAGCTGCCACAACATCCTGGGTGCTTGCCGGGGTGCTTTGAGGTTTTTCTGCAGGTTTTTCTAGGTGGATTGGCTCTCAAGCCCGATTTGCATATTTTGCATTGTCTGTCCACCAATCAATGCCAGACTTGTGCAGATGACCAGTCATTGCGTCTGGCTCGAGATTCTACATCTCTAGGTTCAGACGGTGTTGCGTTTGGATATATGTGCACAGAGTTATGGCCAAAATAGTGTTTTTGGCCGGTTTTAGGAGAAACAGACACTGTCACATGCGCCACCCGCCGTGCGCCGCGGCAGCTATTTATGTTGTGTGCTTGTCAGTTGTAATTTCTCTCTGCATTACTAAGCTATTGAAGCTTATGAGACTTTGCGCGTCTCCCTAACCTGACCCATGTTGTTTCTTGCACCTGCTTGATTGCTAGTGCGCCTGTTGACTGGACAGTGTTGCCATATCAGCAGTAGCGAGGTTAGGAAGCTTACTAGAAAATTCTCACCAGCAACACGCGATGCTGGCTTGCCATGGCTGAATGCCATGAAAGTGATTGGAAGTGATTGGAAGTGACTGGAAGTACCCAAGTTTGAACTTTGTCAAGGGACCTTATTGTGTCAAAGAACAACAATTCGAAGCAAGGAAAGAAAGCCAATCTACATGCCGATGTGCTCATTGTCATCCGGGAGCTCAGAATCTGCTAGGATTCTCTTCCGCCCTACACATTGTTGTAGGGCAATGAACTACAATTCTTGGGACATGATGTCGTTATATCCGCACCACGACCATGTTGCGATGATAGTGTCACGCATGGTGCGCCAACGTTTCCATGAGTCTAGCATCCAAAACATTAGGCTCTTATTCATCTTCTTGAGTGGAAAATGGAACCGCGGATTTGCCTCAGACTCGGCGCCATCGATTACAAGAATCGTTTGGTGATTTACGCCTTGAGCGGGCGTTGTAGTCCTACATCCGTTGCACCTTAGACGTGCAACCTATGGAAATGTACACGGGTACCACGTAAGGGAACGTCTGCGTGAGCCAATCATAGAGCATTTCTGTGCATTGAGGCCGCAATGCATCTAGCAAGACTATGCATGCCTCACGTCCGGCCTCCTTCCCCAACACCGCGCACTTATGGCAGTACTTAGGGTTGAGGACGTGACAGAAACAATCCCGGGTGGTGAGTTTGCTTGTCTAAAGATTGGTGGTTTGCGTTAGATGCCACCCGAGCGTCCTTGCCTCCTCAACTACGCATGCCAGTTGTACGTTCTTTGTTGAGCCGGCAGAAACGATCTGTACAATGGGACACAAGAGGCGGGTTTAGGATAATGACGTAGTAAGTGTGAAGGGGGGTAACAGAAAACGCCAAGAAGGAAAGTAGACTTACTTCCATCGGGAGCATGTCGCCATCCATGGCACTCCCCACGGCGGTGGTGAAATAGTATTTTTCTTCCGTCTCCATGATGCCAGAGTCATTGCTCCCCATGGGTAACCATGTTTTGCCACGGGACAGGACGACCATCACGCCGGTGTGGTCCGCATTAACGACAAAGGCGGAAGGCATCTTGTACGCTGCCACAAGGCCCGCAGACGCACCATTATCTCATGGACGTGGGTCTCCCAATTGATCGACAACTTTTGTGCCGTCATTGTCTGGGTGCGCCACGACCATCCGAGGTCATGCTCTATGAACTCATGGACCCAAGTTTTGCCGAATGAGATGATGTTGCTGTTCTCGTGGAGCTCGTAGGAACAGTAGTCCTCCATGATGCCACGAAGCACAGATTGTGCCGTCAATGAGCAAATGGCCACTCCAATGTCGTGCAAGTGAGTGAGCTCCTCGATGGCGGTGGCGCATGCCTCCGGTTGCCGCTTGCAAAAGCCTCGGCGTCCATGCATCCCGGGCGGCAAAGTGGCATCTAGGACACCATTGCCGATGTGCTCAAGTGGAGCCTTGCCTACGGCTTCCTTGAAGTGGGGTAGCAGAGTTTTGGAGCCACGAGCGTACCAACCATAGATGGTGGAGGGGCTATTTTTTCATGGGGACAAACACTACCCGGAGTGCGCCACATGCGTTGAAAGAGGCGGACGGCTTGAGTGATGTCGTTCGTCTTCATGACCGCCTCGTGGAAGCGATGGAAATGGCCACGGCCTATCCAATTGGTGTAACTAATGCATTTTGCAGTGGCGGCCGGCGTGGCGGAGGCGGCGGTGTTGGTGCTTTGGTCATCGCTTGATGACTTGTCTCGTAAGTCAACATGATGGCCGGCGGATCCAAGGATGGACCCGTGCATCGGTTGCTTGCGGGGTCGGCCAGCGGGACGCTTGATCACGGGATGGCGTGGAGGGAGGCGCTCAATGTCACATTGCACGGTTGCAAAGCACTCTTTGCATGTCACCTTGTCGAAGTAGCAAGTGAGAGTATTTGCCATGGTGAACTGTGGTGAGAAAGGATGACGAACTGGCTTGAAACAGACTTGCACTTGCTTTCATTCAGGTCAATTCCACGAAGACGCGACCCAAAGAGGGAGAGCTCGCTGGTCGCGGCTAGCAACTAGCGAGCTTCCCCTCTATCAAGCCCTCCTGGCGCTGGAGCGGCTCTGAAAGGGGAGGACCCCTGGCAACACGAGGTCCTCCCTCCTCATAGCGAAAGCCGATCGTCCCTTGATACGGACGGGCGGCTTTGTTCATCGATTTGGGTGTTTGAGTTCAAGCGTCCGAACTCGAACACCCATAATGTGCTGTCCACGCGCGGATTTGAACGGGGTGTTTCAAATTTAGGGGTAAAATTACACAGTTACCCCTCGTTGCCAACGGCCCTGAACACATGACCTAATGGTTGAAAAAATGCGGAAAACATTCCTTCACACTAAGTATTGTGAATTTAGTCGGTAGTATGAAAGATGCCATAGTTTACAGTGATTCATCTAGTCCAATGCTTGCATGGCCCACATTTAGGCATTGTTGTGATTTGCACGTGCACTATCTCACTGATCTGTGCAACAACGTCTCAGTTAGTGTACATGCTAGACTACACGACTGACTCGGAAGGCGTTGACGATTGCGAGCGATGGAGGGGCCATAGTATCATTCTGTGAGTCGTGGTTCCTATTTCTTTGTGTGGAGTCTCCCACTTGGTAGCAATACGCGGCCAACACTATCGACAGCAGCTATTGACGCTCATGTCACCAACAGTCATAGACAACTGCTGTTGGTAGCATACAACCTACTAATGTTTAGGCATCCATAACTCCCATACGTGATTTTTCTACCTGAATTTGAGTACATGGATGCATTCGCAGCATGCATAGTTTTGGTCTGGTCAAGTTTTCAAGAAAGACGGACGATGGCCGGGTTTGGGGCAATCCATCCTCTGGTAGGGCTCACCGAGAAAGCCCCACAGACCATTAAGAAAATTTTCCTGATTGGCTGGTAGACAGAGTAACAAGCCTCACATTTTCCACATTGTCTTGAGGGCAATTTTTCCCTGTCACATCTGAGTGGCCAGCAGTGCTCAGGCCCAAAATCTGGATGCAACAGGCACGCACTTAACTCCAAATGCGTGCGGAGGTAGAAAATGGTCTTGACTGGACTAGCGCATAATCGTTTCCATTTTGGTATCAGAGCCATAGCGTAGCAATAGCAGACTGAGCAGTAACAGTATTGTACAAGTGCCAGTCAATGTTGCCGGACCCCCATACGCGCCAGTGCAAGAGAAACTCTACCAGAATTTTCTCGACAAAGTTAACCTCAACTGACGTTGGCTTCAGAACACTTTGGATGCGGGAGGGGTGTTGCCAAAAACTTTCCACGGCATTGATCCTATGGCGGTGGTAGTGTAAGCGGTCATGCGGCTGACGCAAACTTTCACAACGCCAATGGTGAAGCCAACGCACGTAGAGATGGCACCGCCACATAGTAGGGAAGTGTTCCTGTTGCTTCTTCATTCTATACCTAACCTCCTCCTCTATTTGCATCCAACAAACTCGTCCCGCCGGGTACAGATACATCAGCATCTGTGAAAGTAGCACCACCATACCAGGAAACTGGAGAACAGAGAAGGAAGAAAATAATATATGAGACTCATGCTCGTTCGCTAAGCCTGTACTAAGCGTGTGCCAAATGATTTTGAAATACCACCATTCCATCTTAAGGTGGGATAGTTTGCATCGAAGGAGCTGTCGTTTCACCTATGGACTCACGGTGAGGACCTTTGACCCTACTGCATCCTGAAGTACGACTCCTCCATCCCTGCGTAGTTGCTTGACGCAGGTCGTGGAGTTACTGCCCTTGTCTTCATTGCACCGGTGAGTGATCCCATTAACCTTGAGCAGTTCATTGGTGATCCTGCTGTCGAATCGATCCTCATCCCCATGACGCCTGGAACACCCTCACACGTCCCTACCATACTTTTGGCCAGGCCGTCATCAGTCGCCTCCTGAGGAGCTTGAGCGACCTTAAGATGGGTGACTCTGAGTCTGTCACCGCCTATTGGTGTCACGCAAAGGATATTCTTTGCAGGCTCGACAAGGCTGGTCCACCTTTGCTAGCCGCTCTCTTCACCATCAAGAACGGTTCATCTCTCGACTACATGAAGATCCTTGCAACTTCGACCTGGACGTTCTGGAGGCCATTGCGTCCCACGACACTCTAATTTCCTGGTTCTATTCCCGTTGACTTCACAGGAGGCGATTCAGGTCACTTGCCTATAGCATGGATACAGAGGCATTAGCAACATTCAGCTCTACCTCTCCTACAATTCTGTCGTCTGAGACCCCTGGTACCACTACAACCATGTACGCTGCTGACCACAACAAGGGAGGACGTAGGAAGAAGGGGAAGGGCAAGACCTAGGAGCCATCTGACAGTAGCTCCTCCCGTGGAAGCTCTTTCATCTGACACAACTGTGGCCAGCCGGGTCGTGGCTGGTACACCTGTCCATCACCCACTCACAAGTCTCGTGTTGCCAGCGCCGTGCACCGTGAACGTGAGCGACGCCTTGGTACTACTGCAACCACCACTGCCTCCCGTGTCGGTGCTTCCTCCAGTTCCTCAGCGGATGCCTCCTCCACCGACATTACAACAGTTATGACTACATCCCCGACTCTTTCCATGCCATTTGTGGTGTGGTCACCTCCACCGTTGTAGCTTGGCTATACCTCTTCTCCTCCCTCTGGCATGGCCACACCACACTACCTCTGGAATCCTGAGCCTCTGCTCACGAGCACCAGCTAGAGCAGTTCATCGCACATTGTCTCGGCATCCCCCCTCGCCAGTCTCAGAGAAGTATGAGTTCAATGTCTGCTAGTCAGGAGGTCAAAACAGTTTTCAGACTAAGAATGCTCTCTGTTGGAATCCCCTCGTGGATAACCATTGTGTGGCTACCCCCGTCTTTGATGCTTGGAAATTGAAAGGCACACTTCGCATCTCAATCTCATGTGTAGAACCCATTGCCCTCCTCATGTCAGGTCGCTCTGTGCAACGTTACCACATCTTTTCGCAACCCTGATGGTAACTCGATAATCAACTCTGGCGCTATGCATTGTGTGACATCTTGCAGCTAGGCTTTCAATACACTTGGCCTTTTTGGTGATGTCTACAATGTTTTTATGTGGTCCAGCTAGTTGCTTCCTCTCCGTGGTGTAAGTGTCATCCGCTTGCAAGGTCTGTTTGGTGATGTATATCCCATCGATGTGGTGTATGTGTCTGGCCTTGAGCTCAGCCTTCTGTCTGTCACTGGTCTACACTGCATGAGCATGGATGTTCTATACTCCAGCAATATTGGTACAGGCACTCTTTGTCTGTAAAGTCATGCGATGTTTTATGTAGAGTTTTGTAATAACTTGGAATACATCACTCGTTTTTCATTTATGTCCTCGCCTCTGTCTTCAGACGAAGGCACGTCTTCTTCACAAGCACTCTGTCTCCGCAACATACTCACTTCCTACATCATCACATGTGCCATGTTCATAGCTCCGTGGTTTAGAGCATGCTCTATGCGTAGCCTGTCCTTGGCCTCAGCCCAACCACCTTTTTGTTGCCTTGCAAGATTGAACACATCCATTGCGCTCAAGGCAAGATGCACATTTCCTCCTAGCTTGTGTCCTATTTCCGAGCCTCCCACCCGTTTACACTGGTCCAAACTTACCTCATGGATCCATTTCTTGTCGAGTCTATTGTGGAGTGTGGTTGTTATGTGCTCACCCTGACTAACAATTGTTCTTGTTTTGGTTGATGCTCTACCTCCAACAGAAGAGTGAGACAACAGCTGCGATTTGTGATTGGATCCTCGTAGTAGAGAGGGAGTTTGGTCATCCTCTTTGTTGCTTCCGCTCAGACCGGGGTGGTTAGCTCAGGATCCGGGCATAAGACATGAAACCTCTGCACCCTACACTCCAGAGCATAATGGTGTTTCTGAGCACTAGAACCTTAATATGGCTAATACGGTCCGCAATATCCACTCTATGTCAGGTCTTGCCGAGGACTTCTTCTTCAAGGCCATTTCCTACATGACCTGGGTTTGGAACAATGCTCCCCATGGTCCCTTGTCCCGTTCCGTTACCCCCTCCCGATATTGGTATGGACTATGTGCAAATCTTCATGCTATGTACATACGGAGTTGTGTCGCCAGTGTCTGGCTCCTGGAGGACCAGCAGGATGGAAAACTGACTACATGCGGTCATCTCTTCACCTTTCTTGGGATGTCTCATCACTCAAAGACTTGGCAATTCTAGAACCTTGTTCTACACTGCATCATCGAGTCGCTTGATGCGTTGCTCTTTGATGAACATTTTCCACGTGATCTCCCTTTTGACTGTGCTAGAACCATTTTGGGCCTGTCACCATCATCGCGTGGAGGAGATTATGCACCAGTGTACAATTTTAGTCTGTGTCCGTCAGTATCCAGAGCCCTTGGTTCCACCGCATCACCTACACGTCCACGCACAACAGATGCATCCACCTTACTAGATTCCCCGTATGAATTTGTTCTTCCGAATGTTGACCACGCATCCGAGTCCACCTCTTTGGCCACTGATTCCACCGACCAAGCGACTAACGCCACTCTTTTGGCCGCTGACTCTATCACCTAGGAAACAAAATCCACAACTCAAGTTGCTCACTCAATTGTCCACTCAAGCAATTCTCCGGCTCCTGAGTCGATCAATCCAGTGGAGCTACCCGTCGTGTCCTTGCCACATCAAGCCCTGCGCATCCACTTGTCTAGTGTTGATTTGACATACTCACGTAATCTTGTTGGTCATCTTCGTCTACGCACCGTGGAACCTCTAGTAGGCATGCGTCTTGTCATCACCTGAGTGCCCCCGGTTACTACCCTTTGTCCCATGCCCCCATCTTACACTATGGTGAGTGGGGATTAATGGACAAAAGCTTTCGATCTGACTGCCCTTCTTGTCGTCCCAGTGGACCTTCATCCTATATCCGCATTGGGTTATACCATGATCTCTTAAGAGCATTTACATGCAGTCTCTCTCTCACTGCCTTGCGCTCATGTGGGCCTTGGCATTGTTCTTCTGTTGACAGTGAGGCCCTCTTTGCAGGCATCCGACCCACAGAGCCTCTGTGAGGCCAGTGCTACACCTGACGCTGCCAAATGGGATGTTGCTTACAAGGGGGAGCTAGCTGCCATTGATATCATGCTATGCACAAGCTGATTGACCTGCCCCCGGATCGCAAAGCCATTAGTGTGGCGCCGAGGGGCGCCCGGCGTGACTCTCACACGTCGAGCCCTTGGGATGAACCTCCTACCCTCGACCCCTTGGTGTGCGGGCCAACCCTTAAGATGTTGTACGACCCTCCCCTAGCAGCAAGACCGTTGCTTGTGACCGATTATTTCATCGCAAGAGGAAGCCAGACAATTTCTGTGCTCTTTCCAACTACAAAGTCTGGCTCACAGCCAAGGGCGATGCACAGGTACAGGATCAGCACAATGAAAAGCTCTCTCCTCGCAGGTGTCTGTGCTCTTTCCTACAGGTTTCACCGCAGTCCAAGGCGTGGCGATCTCTGGGATCCAGAAATTTTCCGTGTCATTGAGTCACGTGAAGCTCTTTTCTTTGAGAGCATGCCATATTATCCATTGCGTCTCCTCTCTTGGCTCTTTTTTTCCTGTTGAGGGCAGCTCTTGGACCGGATGGTCCTCGGACAGAGTTGTGAGAGAATAGTGGCGTGATCTCCTTCGGAAAGTCGTGGGTTCAAGATTTTTTTAGAGAAAGACCTTGGTTGGTCTTGGTGTGCCCGCACAACAACCGTCCAAAAGCTTCCGGCGGAATTTGGCACCCGTATCAACGAGTTGATGCTCCACCTAGCCGGCATCGTCACCGGGTACAACATGTCCGCGGATTTTTTCGTCAACGCCGGCCATGCTAGTGTCATTGTGGTCGCATTACGCAACAATACATGGGCACCAGCGGGAAGCAAGGAGGTTGTCATTGTCAACACCGAAAAATGACAGTTTACCGCTTTTGTGGCGTCTTCAATTGCGGGCAACATGCTACCCATGTAAGTAAGTGCCACGCATCTTTTGCATTTCCATCTTTGTTGTCCATCAATGTCTACATCAGAACTGACGCGCCTGGCTCTCATGCTTGTGCATGTCATTTTCTCGGGCATGACTTCTACAGTCCAACCTGCCGCTCCTCATGCAGCAAAGGCCGAAGAGCTTGGCTAGAATTCAATCCAAACTAAAAACCACTGGACAAATGAACTCACCACACGTGATTGGTTTTGCTACGTGTTGAATCCATGGTACCGGAAGAAGTGTGCCGCCTTGTATGAAGAGGTGGGCCGCGGGCCGTTAATCGTGCTTCTTGATGCATGGCACCCGTAATGAACTGATGCATTATGGGCTTGTGTGAAGGACACCTTCCCATACGTGGTGCCGGTATACGTTCCGGCGGACGGCACCTCTAAGGTACAGCCCGCCGACGTCGGCCTTCGAAGGCCATTCAAGGCCTACATCACGGAGAGATTCTCCCAATGGATATCCGAGGAATCCAAGGCTAACCCCCGGATGCACTTCTAGCTCAAACAAAAGAGAATGAACATGCTTGGATGGATGCTTGATTCATGGTAGCACCTCAACGACATGAAGGACACCATAACTGCCACGTGTTCCAAGTGCCGCTATGACGCCATTTTCATGCAAGAGCTTCAGTTAATGGCCTTGCGCCGGTGCTTAGGACGTAGCCAGTTTTTGTGTGATTCAACCATCTCTGATGATGATGAACATGTTTGACTTTAGGTTGTGCTGGTTTAGTGTTGACACATCTCAGTCTTCAAGCTTTGAATTCCTTGTGTCATTGCATTATGCTATTCCTACTCCTCCCTCCACTCACCCTCCCAACCCCATCCCATGAGCCGTCACCCTCTTGCTGGTGGAATCGCCGAGCAAACTTGCTCGGTGACCCGTCGCACCGTCGCCGACGCACCGTTGCGCTGAGCGGAAAAATCAACAGAAGCTTAACTTATTTCTCACTTGGAATTGAACAAGGGAGATCCAAGGAATTTCTGCCCACTGGTTAGGGACTCAGGACTCAATCATGGGCTGAACCCAAAAACTCATAAGTATTTCCTTCCCGAACTTTTGTGGGAGTACGGTATGCCAGCGTCACGGCCCATGTCATCACCTTGTGCCTTGTTTTCTTCATCACATCATCGTCTATTACATCTTCACTTGCGTCAATGCCCGCATCATCTGGCGCCTCTCCACTTCACCAAGATATCTTGCTGGTTCCTTCTGCAGTGGACACGGTAACTCCTCTGTCCTTGTCTTTACCTGCCACATACAGCCGGGCTCCTGGTGGTCTCCTTTATCCCATGCAGTCTTCCTCTCACTTTGTATCCTCTACCAATTGTTCTTTTTCCACTTGTCCTTCTTTCCCGGCCCTGGCTCCCACCACTGATGAGCCAGATCGTGCCACCTGTCTGGATGCGCATGTCATGCCATTGCACTAGCTATCGTCTTGTCCAACCCAGCAGTCGGCTATTCCATGATCACGAACAAGTTTTTCCGTACTGTTGCAGTCGCTGAGTATAGTCCCACCGCATGTCATACCATTGCACTGACGATGTGGTTCTTTTGCTTGATTTGGAAACCGTCCGCCAGGCTCGCTCCCCTTCGGATGCAACTCTATGGGACTAGGCTATGTGTGAACAGCTCGATGAAATCATAGAGCATGGATTTTACGGCATGGTGGGCCTCCCACCTGGTTGCAAAGCCATTGCAGCACATTGGTTGTTTCAATGCAACTGTTAGCCCAACGTAATGGTTGAGCACTATAAGACTCGCCTCACTGCCAAGGGCTTTTCTCAAGTACGTTGCATGGACTTTGATGCCACTTTTGTCCCTGTGGGGAGGTACAAAACTGCCAGGGCGCTCCTGAGCCAGGTGGCTCGACACGACTGGGAGTTGCATCAGATGGATATAAACAACGCATTCGC
Organism: Penium margaritaceum; assembly: GCA_023375785.1. Lineage (NCBI taxonomy): Eukaryota > Viridiplantae > Streptophyta > Zygnematophyceae > Desmidiales > Peniaceae > Penium > Penium margaritaceum. Next base: position 32,758 of record SZWC01000006.1, on the reverse strand, counting down.
AAAACGTGGAGATCTAAATGGCTTAGCCACTTGGCTTTGACGATGGTACTAGCCATATTTGGTGTCTTCGAAAGACTTTGCATGGGTTAAAGCAGTCTCCATGCTGCTGGGACCTTGCGATTCTGCCACCCTTAAATGCGGTGGCTATCCTCCAAGTCTGGTCGACCTCTCTCTTCGTGAGCGATCCGTCGGCATCCTCCGTCGCCATTTTGGTCAACTTCTTGTCCCAGTTCTCCCAGTGTCCGTGTCACCTCCACCTGGAGGCAGCATTGTATTTCGTGTGCTACATCATCTCCACACCCCGTTTGGGCTTGTGCTTTTTTGCATAGCCCTCTATCATGGTCGACGAGTACACGGACAATGATTGATTTCATAATTGCGATGCGCGCAGCCAATGAGGGTAAATTTTCTTCATCAGTGGCACTGCTGTGACTTGGAAGAGCGGCAAGCGAGGTTGTGTTGTGTGCATCTTGACTGAGGCCGAGTACATTGCCTTCGGGGCTGGTGCCTGTGAGAAAATCTGGTTGTGTCGCCTCATGCAGCAGCTGCGCCAATGCATCCATTGTCTCACGCTTTGCTACAACAATGAGAGCACACGTCGCATTGCTGAGCACGATGACGTGCATCCCACTCGCACAAAGTACATCAAAATCAAGCATCACTTTATGCGCAAGCGCATCGCATGTGGTGACGTGCGCCTGACTGGAGTTGACACGCAGGTCGTTGACTTTCTCATGAAGGCCATTTGCAGTCGCGATTTCAAAGTTGCAGTGAATGTTTTTGGTCTTCAGTCCCTCCGCGGTGATCCCGGTTGACGTGTGCTTGCCTCTTGTGTGGTTTTCCTCTCTGTGGTTCTTGTGGTGTCTGTTGTTGCTCTTCGTCGCCTGGTGGTTGTGCCCCCTCAATGATTGTGTCATGTGGCGCCTACAGGCCATGGTGGGGTGTGGCAGTTTTGTCAGTCCCAATGATTTCTATACTTGATGCCACTCGCCTATTGGCACTCCACGGAGGCCAACAGTTACATCGACAGTTTCATCTACGCTTTCTCAGCTCTCTAGTACTCACAGGAGATTTCTTGGTGCTTAGTTCCTGGGGCCATTTTCTCTGCGGTCTTACATCTGGTGTTTCTCAGCGTGACTGTGTGGGCTCTTCTTTTTGCATCTGTTGCTTTGTTTGAATTGCTGTTCGGACACCCGAGCAGTCCGTATGGTTCCCGAGATCTCACTACTTTTTGTTTGAGAATTTGTGAACAACCTGAAGGGGACGACGTCCACTTCACACCAGACTTCTCTCACTGCTAAAAAGGTCGCGAGAAAAAAATCTGATAGGCTTTGAACCAGAACACGTCCGGTCTACCGGCGGATAATGCTCATCGGCCTTGGCCGCTGACGACTAGCCGAACATGTAGTAGACGGGCTGGTTGGGTGCTGACAACCAGCCCGTTACTGTGCTTTTTTTTTTTTTTTAACTATATTCACCGGACCCTGTTTTCCTTGTTTGCTAAGCCAAAGTGCACATCACGTGACCGAGTTCGGGCACGGTTACGTGATGGTGACGTGCACGAAGGACTGGCGGCCATGTGTACGAAGACAACCAAAAGTATTTTTTACATGGGACACAAACCACATCCCCCGTATTTTATACACCAAAAGTGCAACCACATGTCTGAAAGTACAATGAATGTTGTTTCCCTGGAATGGAAGACCTGCCTCAGTTTCATACATAATAAATTGCCGTTTGAAAACATTTAGCTTTATAATAAAATACGGGTCATACCCACTTTTCCAGAACAATTGCTAGTTGACCAGTGTGGCATGTATTTCTTCCCAATAGTGGGCACGGTGCACATGATGCCGCGCACTCCGAGAAAAGTGAGTAAAGTGCTTTTTTTTAATGAAAAGTGAGTACCTTGTTCATTTTGTGCAAAAAATGGCTAGGAGAAAATTCGGAGGCCCAAACAATGGGTATAGCGGAAGTAGGCCGTTGGAGGTACCCTATTGCTATTTCTCATTAGCTTGCCAATGTGTTGCACAGATGCACGCACATCATGATCAAAGGGGAGGAGTCGTTATCTCTCTCTATCGCCCATTCAATCACTAACAGTTACGTTTCTCAGTATTTGTTCGCCACGTCTCTCCACCTGTCGAGTACCGTGTGTCACGTTGTGTTCTACACAACGTACCCTCCCACACAAAATGTTGCTTAGGGTGTTGGTTTTTGCGCATCTCATTGTGCTCTGTTGTGTCCTCCTGGCTTGTGTACATCGGCGTGCAGATGACTGACGACAAGACTCGACGCTGATGGAGTGTCATGAGGTGGAGCCGACGCACGCTGAGGTCTTCTCGCAGTTCGCTGGAGCCTCCCCTCTCCGGCGACGTGCTCAGCTCCATCGGCAGGCCTCCTCAGCGGTCATGCTGCCGGCGGTCACTGCCACCGCAGTTGCTGTCTGCATGCGTCCAGCGCGTCCCATCACGTCT